>LPNX010844417.1:69306-110019 GCA_001517045.1 Pseudotsuga menziesii | reverse complement strand
ATCTATGGTTGTTTATGGTTAAATTTCAAACTCCTAAGTAACTCATTCAATTTAACATCACCATATTAAATAATTTTGCCTTAGTAACTTAATAGGGTCTACCCCCCTTGGCTTCGTTAGGAGTTGAGCCTAAACGGAGGAGTCAAGAACAAGGTGAAAGCCTTGACTCGAGACTTGCCCCCAAGGACACATCGAGTGGCTTGAAGATTTCTGCCATGTGATCCAGGTGTATGAAAGGCGGCAACAGTGCTTATGACTCATGATGAATTTGATTATGCACTTGATGACGTAATGATTGATATGCTTTGATTGACTAATAAAAGTGAAAAAGGTTTAAATTGCTCACACACTGATTCACCCCCCCTCTCAGCGTGGCATTGTGTCCAACATTAAACATGGTGTTGGTGAATCCTTCAATTGTAGCTGAAAAACTTGGGTGTTGGTGCATCCAACAAGTTGGTGCTTGCAAACTATTTGTAAATATAATTTTGCAGTAATAGGAAGTATTGGTGGCTTTCCCAATTGGGGTTCCACGATAATATTCTGTGTTCTGTGTTCGTTGTTGATTTTGCTTTAAAGTGATAAAAATTTAAATAGATTTCTTAATACTTATTCACCTCCCCCTCTCAGTATTGTCCAATATTCCAATAACAAGTGCAGGAGGGCCATCCGATGAAAACATCCAACGACCTTCCCGCATTTACCTCAGGAGAAACGAGATTTCTCACTAGTAAATAAGTTTTACCATCAAGTCATTATCTGAGGCCCACGAGGCTATTCAGGGCACCTTCTTTTGGAGGATGGCAAGTTAAATGAAACGAATGTTTTGAAAGAGTTGGTGGCAAAAGGATGAGCACTCATTCATTGTATAATGTATGACTCATTTTCCCCTACAGGGTAACAGGGTGAGACTGATCTGCTAGGGTTATGTCTTTGTCATTTTCTGGAAGCCTAGAAGGGTTTCCAGGGCACCTTCCTTTGGAGGTTAGCTAGTATCCTTGTGCAAATAACTACTTTAAAAGGTTGCTTGTCTAGATTCTAGTGGAGCATTCTCATTATTTCACCCATCTGTGAGACACTACCATTCCCTATTGTTCACCTAGTCCAGCTTATGTGTTGTGTGGATCCCCTTTCCTTCAGCCTAGACGCTTACACTGTCAAGTGTCAAGTCTTTCGCATGGTCCTACCTTGTTTTCTTCACGTTCACCCTTGACTAGCAAAATGGCCAAATCGATAAATGAGTATACACTGGAAGTTCCTGTTTAGAGAAGTTGACTTCTTTGACTTATATATATATATATATTGTGCTTATAATCGCCAGTGGAAGCTACTTATACTTGAGTCTTACTGTTAACATAGATAATTGAGCATGCATATCCATTTTGTACTTTGCTGTATCAGAGATTAGCCTTTGGCTCATCATTTGATCATTCTTGACTTGGTCAACCCAGTTTGACCAAGTAAGAAGCAGGGTCCGGCATAAGTTTTGGCCAATGATTGTGGATGATGATTATTTGTGGTCTATCAGTGTCCATTAGACATAATCATGCTTTAGATGATGGTTTATTATGATGGCTTGTGTTATTTTCATGATTATCAACATTTACAGGGTTTATTATTATTATGGTTCTGACATGGATGGGGCCTCTGACGTACATTTTTGATGGACATATGGTGTATGGGTACTCATTCCTAGTAGATTTGGACATTCTGAGTTCATTGATGCAGTCAATTTTCAGTTTCAGGCACTTGTAGATGATATATGGGTCACTTTATCATTTTGCAGCAGTTTGGCCTCGATAAATCAAAATAAAATGCTTTTCAGTTGATGGCGAGATATCCGAGGGCTCCAGAGGGGTACATAGAGTGTAGCCAATCGATGTTACCATATTTCTCTGGTGCCGGGTCCATTTTTGCAGTGATTTAATGTCAAGGTTCAGTCACCAGTGAGATATGAGCAATTTTATGTTCTCGAGGACTTATTTTGATGATAAAAATGGCTAATAAAAATATCAATATGGGAAATTGAGGCAATGAATTGGCATGGATATGGTCGGAGGCATAGTGTTGGGGTCACCTCTCCATGATGAAGTGCGCCCCTCCTTTTGGAGAATGTGCTTGTTATCACAAAGATTGTGGCTGCCTTTGTGAGGGATCCTATCCAGGATGGGCAGAGGACATGCAACCAAACCAAGTGACCCAAGATTCCCTCAACCCTTGCAAATGATGCAAGTGTCACACCAGATGAGGCGCTCTTCGGTTTATGCCAAGCCGAAGCTAGGCCAAGGGGGATACCCTAACTAACCTGTGAAGGCTAACTGATTGACAACAAGACACACAAGCAAACAAAAAATGATGATGTGCAAACCAATGTGGTTTCGATGGTAACACCCAAGATCAAGTAGGAGATTGAAGGGATGAAATGCCTTAAAGAGCAAGATGAGAAGGCTTAGTAATATGATGAAGGACTCAACTTGATGACATGGTATCCCAATAGTGAGAAGTAATGAATGAGATCTAGGATGGACAAGTGCTAGGGAAAGTGACCAAATCGTGGCTAAGGGAAAATTAACCGATGAGCAAAATAACCATATGATCGCAAAATAAACAACGTCTAGCACATAAGATGCAAGTTATAATGAAAGTTAATCAACGTAAAACATAAATCATAAAACATGCATACCCAAGTTGATAAATGAAACAACAGTGGAAATGTGCAAGGACGACAATTTCCTTCTAGGTAGACCAGTGTTGGGCAAGGGTAAATGGAGTCGGAAACAGTTCAAACTTGGTACCTAGGTCTTTTATAACATTTGTAACTTGGGTTTTGAAGGAAAATGAAATTTAACGGTAAAAATTTAAGATATAAATTTCTAGGGTTTTAATTATTTGTTTCAATTTGTCTATGGAATGAAAAATGTAAATAGAGACAGGATGCACAAATACTTGAATTTCGAAGATTTGTGAGGCTATTCTCCCCATACCACTCAGCAACTCAAATGCTTTATTTTTCCACCACGAACAACATGAACTCTTTGTGCCCAAGATGCCTTGCCACAACCAAATAGAGTGAAATTAACAATAGAGTGAAATTAACAATATGCGAAACAAAATCTAAATGCTGCAACAAAACTCAAAATATTTGTAAGATGGAGAAAAGAAATGCTAAGACAAAGATAACAGATGATTTTGCAAATCAAAATCTTAGCAAGCTCCCTCAAACAAAAATGCCCAAGCAAAGGAGGCGTTGCCACCAATTCGCCCAGCCAAGTATGCCTTCCTGCAAATGATAAAATCAACAATCGTTGCCTAGAATGGAATCTCAAACTCAAAACATGGATGATACTATGGTTCGACTAATTTCACAATCACATTCATAAAATTTTGCACAAGACAAGTATTGGAACAATCTCTCTATTATTTCTCCAAGAGCCAAGAAGCCATTACAATGAGCAAGAGAGGATATATATAGATCAGTCTCATCAAAATCCCTAGCAAAATCCCTAGCCTCATAAGGATCAAAGGCTAGGATCTAATCTCATTCATCTGTGATCAATGGTCCAAATCGAATGAGTGGGTCCCCATCAATTGGTGTGCCCCCCCCCCTCTCAAATACATGACAAATAACAATGTAGAAATATAAGGGAAGGATGGGGGCTTGCCTAGGGGCTATAGTCTCCCTAAGGCACCCCCATTACATGGTCAAATAATTGCAAGAGTGGGCCCCAAGCTGCCCAAAGCAAGTGTGCTCCCATGGAGCAAGTGCGTCCTCTCTAGGATGGCCAAATGTAAAGTGTGCCCCCCCAACTCTAGGAAGGCTTCATATACAAGCTCAAAACCAATACTTGATGTCCCACCATACTCTCAAATCACATATTACCCCACATTACTCAATTTTGATGAAGTTACTGGGTCCATGGTTTAATTTTTTGATTTAATTATTGCTGGTGTAGTTTGTTGAAGCTGTAATTGGCCCAAAATGGTTGTTTCCCTTGCCCAAATACTTGAAACAATTGCTCCAATGAATTTGTAGACCCCAAATCCACTAATAGTTGTCACAAGAACCACTCAAATCCATCAAGTATCCTCAATTTGGCTCATTTTATGCCAAATCAATTAAAATATGACCTTGCTGACCATTAATAATTAAAAATATCTTCACCCGAGCTATTTCATGATGAACTGAGGCATGGAAGCATGAAGGGGGTTCATATAGGCTCTAAAAACCAAGAATCACAACCTCGGATCCAAACTTCTTGGGACCTTATTTTTGGCTTGGTCAAATTGGTTTGACCATGTCAAACTAGTCAACATCTGGCATGATAATCTGTGAAGATATGCAAGCACAATGGATGCCATGGTGCTCCCTGATTTATATTAGTAAACCAACTACAACATCAAGCAATAAGTGATTATGATCCAATAATTATAACACAAGTAAACTAGGCTTAATTTGTGCAGACTTGTTACCTTTTATGAAGTCTCCAATGTATGCAAACTTACAATGTTGGTCTTCCTGCTAGCAATGGGTTAAGTGATCAGATCAAGGCTTAAGGCAAAGGGAGGACTTGTACTTTGATTGTTGAGATCCTTTGGGCAAGCAAGGGGATACAGGGGCCACAATGACATAAACATGCTGGAGAACAATAGGGAATGTCAGTGTCTCACAAATGGAATAAAGTGCTTGGGCAACCACCACTAGACTCTAACAAGGTGTTCTGTAGGTCACATCCAATCTTGCCTCAAGCTTAGTGATGATCTTTTCTTGAACCTCTTGTGTTGAGTACACGAGTGATTGTAACTTGGGAAGGTTCTAGGGGACACTGTGAATTAGCGGTCCCTTGCCCCATATCTTGTCCCAACGCTTAGGCTCCATGAAGTATAATCATTACATTTATTTCATTTACATTTGGTCAAGCAATCATTTTGATTTGGCATTTGTTCCTCATCTGCTTGGCCCTTTTTTACTTTCATTTCACATTAGCCTTTTTGGCTTGATTTAAGTTTCTTTAGCCACTTTGGCTTTGTATTTCACTTTCTTTGGATACAACATGATACACATAGACAATGTAATGATGGCAGTAACACATTGCTTCGAGGACTAATGGGATGACACTCGGTTGGAAGCAAAACTCTACCCGCCATTACAACATCAGGGGCAACTGACAAGGAAGTAAATCCATGGTTGAAGCTATACTCCCACACACTGTAGAGTTGAGACACAGATAACATGGGGTCCAACATGCATAGGGGTCAGAGGGGGAGGTCCTCTAGATTACAAATCTCAGTGCAAGTCAAGGTGAGAATCTAGTGTGAAAGGGTCGAATGAGTGGAGACAAGTGTAAGGTGATGCCAGAGCTAGCATACTAGGATAAAGATGACCAGGTCTATACCATAGGTATGGGAAGGAACCAGTATGCATACAAAGGAGCCTTGCATTCAAGGCACCATGACTAGCAAGAATGCTATCTTGTGATAGCAATCAATGAACAAATGATTATTCGCACTATTACTCAAAGCTCGTTTAGGTTACTAACATAAATAAGCGAGACAAGAACATGACCTCAAATGTGCATATACCATATACCTGTTCTGCCATATACCTGTTGTGCTTCCTGAATCCAAATGATAGCCTCTGACACTGATGGGAAAGGAAAAAAACAACAATCTCTCTGGTGCTGCCTCATAAGACCCAGATCTAGCAACCTCATCTCCATGGGGTAAATGTGGGGATAACTTTGATAGGAGAGCATAGAGTAGTGTGTGATCTCAACATGTAGGGCACATTGCTAATGATGAATGCAACATGACTCTGCTCATGTACTGACTGGCTCTATGCTCTAACAATCATTTGCATCATGGTGGCTCCAACTAACATAGACGTGATAACAACACCCTCCCTCATGAGATGCACCACCTCTCACATGGGCATCTCAATCCAATCTTCAACCAAGGACTTGGCTCTCTATCAACTCGCCCTTGACTCACCAACCAATTGCCACCATTTTAGAGGACTGAAACATGGGATGTTGATTTTTCCCATTTATTTAGTTTTTTTATGCAATTTTCGAGAGAAAATGAAATTAAGTGATTCAAAAGGACTAATTTCACTCTCAAAGTGGGTCCTCTTGGTTAGAAAATGAGCACCCCCATGGCAAATTATGCCTCCCAATACCACTTATATGATATTGAAATTTTGCAATTAAAATATCCCATTTTTGCGGGAAATATTTTATGAACGGAAAATTAAAAAAAATCCTAGGAGGGACTTAATGCATGTCCATAAGACTCTAGAATGATGACTAACATGGTATTATAAATAAGACACTAGGCTTTAATACACCCCTAAGGCCCAATTACCAGGACAATTATTCCAAGTTTAGAGGATTGAGTGAAAAACTTGAAAATTATAAGTCGCTAAAAATATATATATAATTAAGAAGGAAAAACACTCTAGAGTAATGTGCTGATGACCAAGTCCTAGGAAGGCCAAACCTTTTACAAAAAGTCGTAATTCTACATCATTTTATTACAATTCCGCCATGGGGCTATGGCACACGCGTGAAAGAAAATGAGCCTAAAATGGTTGGTTGGTCTTATGAACTCTGAAATTTGAACAAGTAAATGTTCAGTGTTTGGTGGCTCAACTGCAAGTCCATCCAAGTGCAACTTGGGGGTAACAAGAAGTACCCTTGAGTCTAGTTTCTAAGTAAACATTATCATTCGAGCCTGAAACCTATGCACGTTGTAATACAAAGACCATTTTTTCCCCATAGATTTGAACCTTGCTCTTAGACCAAATATAATATCATCGTAACCAAAATAGACATTACCTAGCTAAACATTAATATATAAAAATATCAAGAGAAATAAACAACAGTGAAATGAGATCCGTATTTATACAAAAGCAAGACTAAAGCCCTATCTTGTGACTAAAATTACTTGTGTGGTGTAAGTAGAGTCTTATTTAACTAATGAATACTATACACATATTGGACACACCGAGCACACTGAGAGGGGGGGTGAACAGTGTGTATAGCTTTTCTTACTTTTTCAACAATAACAATCCTCAGCAGTTTATTCAATATTATGTAGAGTACGTTGTTATCATTATATCAACAATTATAGCTCATAATCACATATCATCATATCATCATCACATAAGAAGCATAGTAAAATACATTACACAAGATTTTTGCATGGAAACCCAAGTCCTAGGGGAAAAACCATGAAAGCCTTATAATAATAGTTTTCCAACAACAACTGAAAGGAGGCAACAACCCCCTTGTTACAATGACTTCATTTCTCCAGCTACAACTGGAAGGAGGTTACAACCCCCTGATTTACATGCTGCAACTTGAAGGAAGCCCTAGCTACCTAGATTTCCTTGCCCCGTCTTGCCACCTAGATATGATGATAGAAGCTGTTGAACCACGACTGCACTAATCCTGCAGACCTGCTAATCAACACCTGTACTACACTACACCACACTGCACAACAACTGTCACTGTTGACCACTGCTCATCAACTGTCACTGCTCATCATTTGACTGCTTCTCATCAACTGAACAGTACACCACACCTGTACCAATATCCTGTACCAACAACCTGTGCAAAACAATCTGTCTAATCAATTTGTTGCTCACATCATTTGACTCGGTCAATCTTAGTCTAACAAACTGCACACCAAACTCAGTCCACCTGAGTAAAACCGATTGCTCATACAACTCAGCCAGTGTGAGCCAGACCAACTGCACATAAGGTAACCTTCCTGCTCAATTGAACCAAAATGTACCAAGCTACTTGTGTACATGTGCTAAATCAATCATATACTTGTGTTAATATAATCAAGTGCTCTGACAGTCAACCAAACCTTCTTACTTGGCCTAGTTCATCAAGTAAGAGACACATTTGAGCAACCAAGAGACTTCACATACGATCAACCAAACTTTGTCAAGTCACACTCAATTCAATGACACCACAACCAACCTTAATCACAGTAAAGGAAGATTTGACAGTTAAACATGATAAACCTCAACCAACTAACCTCAGCCAAGAAGATAAAAGACTTAACCAACTATGTCAAACTCAGTCAATCTCATAAACTCTTAGACACAAAAGGATTTTTCACTCCACTCAAATCAAGTCAACAAATCAAACAAATATCAAGCAAATAGTCAATTACAATACTGTTAAACGTTGTCATTAACAATCAATAACATTCAAGCTCCATTAGGTCAAAGACACAATGATCAACACTTGTCAAGCTAGTTTTCAAAGAAAACACTTAGGTTGATCAAAGAAATCGCTCACAATATCTGTTACTTACATGTCAACTTCTCATTCAATACTACACTATACAATAGTCAAGATAAACACCAAGATCTATGCCAACAATATCCAAGATAATCATCAAGATCTATATCAAGATTATATCAAGATATACGCCAAGATAACCATCACCATAGTCTCCATAACATATTCAATGACTTCAATGAGATATACCAATATATAGGCTCACATACTAAGATCAAAGATGAACTCTATCCATGAGAGATATGTCACAAGAGAAACCCATTAGCATGAACCATACCTTTTCGAAGATCACAAGATGAAGAAACAATAGAAATACCAAAAGAAAATCTAGATCATGTCATCACATATCCCTCGCAACAAGCTTTCCAGCGAGCCAAGAATTTTGTAATTCTGATTTCGTATCAGAAAGTTATGCCAATTTTAGTGAATCTCTTCAATACAAAAATTTGTCCTCCACAAAGTTTCGCACTTTTCTCCAAGAGTTGCGAAATACCAAAGAGAGACTTGATTCATGAATAAATGAAATGTTTGATCTTCTATTTATACACAAAATTTCAAATTTTAATTGACTATGGCAACATGTAAATAACAAATTAGTAATTAATTAAAGTAATTGCTTTTTGTTTGGTCGACTGATCCAAAAGATGAGGTAAATTTGTCTTGACAACTTTAAAAATTAAAATCTCTTCAACTATCAGGAGTTAGGAGACGCTCCACATATCAACAGAAAGGGATTGATGATGACTATCTCCCTATGATGGTATTATTTGTAATTACTTGGTCCAATATTCTTAAATTCTTCAATTTGTATAGGACATCAAGACTCCACACATAAAGGGGCAAAGACCATGTTACCTTATTCATAAGTTCCAAGCTCAAATGCTTCAATGGACATTATCAAAGGCATGAGGGAGTCGTCTTCACATCCACAACAAGGTTTTAAATCTCGGAACTGAGAGTTGAACCGGTCGAGGGTCAACTCGGACCGGAACCTAAACCGGTAATGAACCAGAGCGGTTTGATTTCAATGAACCAGGCTATTAAATTATACAAAAAAAATTACAATTTTAATGACAAAAATTAAATTTAACATTCCAAAATATGATTTCAAGCCACTAAATGATTAGCGAAATAATATGCAAAGTCTACTCATATATATATGGTATACTTGCCAAAGCATGTGAGCTAGGCATGTCATGAAAATCACAATTAATTGTTTATGAATCTACACTTAATGCTGAGAAGTCTGCCTACTAACCTAACACGCTTCTTTCATAGTCAAGGGAAATATATAAGAACTGGAGGTAGGAATTGACATAGAGGATACATCTATCACTGATAAATTCTAATTGAGTGCATACCAACAAATTGTTAGATTTTCTTTCTCACGGAGTTTTGATACTCAAATTATTCATTCAACTGAATCTCTTGAATTATGATGGTTAACAACAATGCTTTAAAATATAGATACAAGATTTGGATAAGATGACTACCAAGCAAAGTGCCACATACACTACTGGGTGTAAGTAGACATATAATCTCTGATAACTTCTAATGATAGTTTTTTTGACAATTAGTAAAGCTGCAATCAATGTCAAAGGGTATCTTGAGTGCCAAGTTACCACTCACGACAAAGGTAATCGATGTTATGAACTTAAGAGTGAAATGGGAGGGAGGGGGGTCTCTTTTATAGACTTAGCATGCATTTTAGGGTTAGTTAAAGATCAAATTTTAGGGTTATATAAAAAAAAATTTTAAACATGTTTTTGACACTACAGAGGTGTTTCCTAGCTAGCCAGTCGGTTAGTTACGGGCTCGACCGGCTAAGACCAGTTCGGTATCGAACCGACTGGTTCATACCTAGGGTTGGCTGGTTTGTTACTGAACCGGTTTTTGGGCTGGTTCGAACTGCCCTGAGTGTTGGCCAGTTAGATCGGCTGGTTCCGGTTCCGGTCTGGGCGTTTTTTAAAACACAAATCCATAGACTTCACATCAACAAGGAGGAGGGCTCCACCATATACTCATCATATCAAGGGTATGAAGGATCCCAACACCACTAATCAAGTGGGAACAAAGACTTTTTCAAGAATATCAGCATCATATTCAAGGTCTCCATATCATTAAAAACATATCCAATGGTTCCACTATATATCTTCATCTCCATAAGAGTACCAACACCCCAAAAGAGTGGTACAAAGACCTCACCACTAGTTAGCAACACCTTATGGGCTTCATATGCATGATCACAAGGCTACAACATGCCAATGACCATATAACGTCCAAGGGCCGTCAAACCACCATATGTGTGGGTTCAAGACCCAAGACACCAAGGATCCCATAAGAATGGGTTCCAACATACCACCATAAGTGTGGGTTCCAAGACCTAAGTCTCCACATGCAAGAGGATCAAAATCTAAGCTTGTGGGTTCAAGGACCCCACAAGAACTCAACAACCTCAAGATCATCCAATGCAAGCAATGGGATCCACCATCAACACATCAAGGGACTTACACACATGAGCCACATCATCCTTCCAACAATCAATCAAGAGACCAAAACAAGTACAAGCATAACAAGCAACACAAAGACCAGTAACCAAAGATCAACCAAGTTCAAGGAACTCAACAATGGACTAAAATGGGACCAAGATACAACTTAGGGGCAATTGACCAAGTCAATGGGTGGCCAAAGCTTTTGCCATTGTTCCAAGGCCTCCAAGGGCTTCAAGCTTGGGCTTGGACAATGTCAAAAGGGCTCCTTTGACACATACAACTACAAACTAAACTCTAACCCTCAGGGGCTCCACAAGGGGCTCCAATGACTCAACAATTGGCATCGATGACCAGACAATGTTGGCATCAGTGACAACTTAATCAACAACACACTAATTATCTATTAAACCCTTATTTAACATAACACACTTGGTACAAAATATCAACTTACTAAAGATTAAAACATTATTACAAAATAATGAGCTTAAATACAAAACAACTCATAATCATGATTTACTTACATGCATAAAAATGTTGAGTTTAGGACCGAGGTACACAATATTACATTTTCTCCTTCCTTGCTTTTTACCATTCAATCATGCCACCCTTCATAGTCTATATTAATTTAGCTTTTACTTTTTATTAGTTTGGCATGTGACATTTATTCTAATTTTATCATTGTTGAGATTCTTGATGGTATTTTGGGTAAGAGAAAATCATTGATACTTTCGTTTACATATGTATTTCTAGGTTAGGAAGGCTGTTTGTTGAATTTTTGAAAGGGTGTAGCTACACATACAACTATTGGTTCCATAAATTATTAGTGAATTGCAAACTGTGTTGTGCAGGTCCTCCAATTTATTACTTTCTATGTGCCTTTATGGGGAGCAATTCTATTCAATGGTTTCACATACTTTCAAGTCAATCGCATGCTTAACAATGCTGCTCGGGTATGTAAAGATCTACAAATGCATAAGGGTCTTCTAGTTTATTCCTTTTCACTCATGCACATGCATTAATCCAACAACTATATATGTCATTGAAAAAAGATCAAATTGAGATGTTATTTAAACCGAGTATTCTACAGACCAAAACCTACTTTGTATCGAAATTCTTTTGCTAGTTATTATGACAAAACATTTCTATTATTATCCTGTGTTGTTTTTATTGATTGGCTAGGACTTTAATTGTAATCGTACCCTTTATCTCCACTATATACCAAAAAAATCTAGTTTTAGGGATCATCTCATATCATCTTATGCGTTAGATATATTGTAAAATGAGGTTTCCCCCTCGAAGAGGATTGTTATTCATTAACTCTTTATCATTATCAAGGCATGGAGCTTGTTATCCACTAAAGTTGCACTTAAGTGGATTTCCAGTGAATTGCTGAAATTGTGAACAAGTCCGTTGTTCATTATCAGTGCTCAGAAGTTCATAAGTCTTTTCAGGGTTAAAATTTGGCTCCTTTTTAAATTTTTGCATGTTCATACCTTGCAGGTAAATTGCAATAAGTTCACATAGCATGATTAATTTTGTAAAAGGCTTGGCCAACTTAGACTTAGCCATCAACGCGATACTCGAGTGTTTTTTCCTTGTTAATTATATTTTTCTTGTCAACGACATAATTTCCGAGTTTTTCACTCAAACGTCCAAAGATGGAGTATTAGCCTTGGTGGTTAGGCCTTAGGAGGTTATTAAAGTCTATGTGTCTCTGTATATTACCATGCTGGTCATCAATTTGAGTCATTATCAACATGTACTAGGTCCCCCTTAGGGTTATTTTAATTTTTGAGAATACCATTTTTCCCGTTAAAATGGGTTGAATTTTTAATAAATTAATTGTAAAAATTCAAAGTGTCGTAAAAGTGTTGCTAGAGGGCCAAATTTGTCATGGGGGTGCTCGTTTTCAAACTCAGAGCACCCACTAAACCCCAAAACCCACTTTCCCTATGTTTTAAGTGATTATTCATCAATTAAGTGAAATTCTTTCCAAAAAAGACAAATAGTGAATAAAACATTAGAAAAAGGGAAAATATGGAGAAAAACACATTCCTAAATCAAGGGAATATTGTCCCACACATGTTCTAAGTTAATTGAGGATCATGTTGGGGAGCAATTAAAGGAAATTTGGTTTGATATAATCAAATCCGGAGTGATGGCAACTTTGTCCAAGGAGACGGGGCACATTCTCCTTCATGGAAGGCGCATATGTTGATTGGGAATCTTCTAATTGGTTGGGGGTTAATGCCAAGGCTTGAGGTGGCCTCTTTCCACTTTGATCTCCCTCAAATCACTCAAGCTCACCCAGTTCACTCCCTCTCATGGTTAAATTTGCCCCAGTCATCTTTAGTTAGCCAAGGTGCCCTTGTGGGCTTGGTTTCTATTTAAGCGAAGCCATTCTCCTTCATTTAGATGGAAGTAAGGAACCCATGCTCTTGAAATTTCTATTTGCTTATATTTTTATGAATAAAGTTGAGACTTTGGAGGTCCATCTGATGGTGCAAGAATTTTCAGGTTAATGCTTGGCTTATAATCGAGGTGATATTTGTTTAGCATCATTTTTGCTTTTGCAAGTTTTATTATCTAGCTTAGAAGATTATATTCTAATCCAGAGTAGGCATTTGAATGTTCAATTTGCTTACTTATGTGTAGTTATCTAAAATCTAAAAGTTGCATTTTGTAGTCGGTTATACTTGTGCACTTTTGTTCTTATTTAATTTACCATACTAGATCTAATCACTTTCTTAAAGGTTTTTGTAGCTTTGCAGACCACCAAACATGAAGTAGAAATCAAAGCTCGGTTGCATCTTATTTCTCTTAATAGCAATGTTTTGGATCTAATATTTCTTGTTCCATGGGCACTTCTACGTCTCCTCAATATTCAAGCTTGGGCTTGAGTCTCTCTTTCTTCCTTCTCAAAACTACAAACTCTTTTCGGTTACTTTATTTTTTGCAAGTAAAATTGTTAGAATTTGCACTTTAATTCAAATATGTTAGATCTTTAATCTAATGCAATAGGATTACTGAAAGATAGACAAGCACAACATAAACGAGACATAGATTTATCATGGTAAAACAATCTCTTGGGAAAACCCAACAACTTCTTTAGTATAGATTCGTCACTAAGTACAATTTCAGACAAGGATAGAAAAACCAAGAGATAAGATATGTTTCACAGCTTTTTCTTCTCTACTATAGAGAACTTGTCTTCCTTCACTTTGGAGCGAACTTGCATGAGTAAGTTGTGTGTCCAAATGAGAAGAGCGCCTCCTCTATTTATAATGCTCAAGTGAGTGACCTATTCACTCACAGGGCCGACTTCTTCTAGGGAGACTCAAAAATACATTTGATAACATTTCTTTTGGGGACTAATGCCCCGACTTACAACGAAGGTTTTACCTCAAGATTTTTACATGACCAAGTACAGTAATGACATCTCTGAACGAAGGAATAACATCTTCGAAAGGAGGTACAACAACAACAACAACAATAATACAACAAATATACAATAAGAATATCTTCCGAAGTTGCATTTTCAACAACACTCCCTCTTAACAAGGAAGGTATTCTTCTGACACGGTCATCAAAACTATTGGACACAATCTCTGGACATCATCACTGCTGCGACAACTCTTATCTTGTCGACTATTGACTTGTGACATCTCTTTAATCTATACGTCATAAGAAGTTCTAGAGAGTCAACCCTTTTTCATGCTGGATGTAACCATCTCTACGAGCAAGCCATTAAGTAGGGACAACCCAGGATCCCATATTACATTGCCAGAGCAATCATCTGCGTCTCCTACTACCATCTTGTTGTATATAGGTAATCTCATCATATCATGTGGAGCACAACCTAGATGCCTATATTACGCCCTACAGACAACTTGCGTCTTCCACCTAGTGGAGAACAACCCGGGAGCATATGCGTCATCCACCATGTAGAGAACAACCTAGTTGCATACATTATGTCCCTTGGACCACTTGCGACTTCCACCTAGTGGAGACCAGCCCAGGAGCATCTGCGTCTTCTACCATGTAGAGAACAACCTAGGTGCATACATTACGTTCCGTGGACCACTTGTGTCGTCCACCAAGTGGAAATTAGCCCAGGAGCATCTGCGTCTTCCACCCAATGGAGACCAACTTAGATGTATTACGTCCCTTGAACCGCCTGTATCTTCCACCCCGTGAAGAGAAGCCTAGGTGCACCTGCATTTTCTACATGCCACATCACTCCCTCTTTCGAGGAACATCGATCTGGATAACACCAAGCTTTTCCTTAAAGTACTCAAACTTCACTCTTGCTAGCGGCTTGGTCAACACATCAATTATCTGCTTGTCTGGCGCCACATACTAGAGCTTCAGTACTCCTCTCTGCACCTTATCCCGGATATAGTGATACTTGATCTCAATATGTTTTGACTTGTCATGAAACACTTGGTTCTCATTCAACTTCACATAACTCTTGTTGTCACAGAAGATACAAGTCGCCTCTAGCTCACGATCAAACAAATTTGTCAGTAGCTTCCGAAGCCACACTGCCTCACAACTAGATGAACAAGCTACAATGTACTCTACTTCGGTTGTACTCAGTGCCATGCTTGTTTGCTTTTTGCTGAACCAGGATATCATGCCAGACCCCAAACTGAAGCAACACCCTGATGTGTTCTTCCTATTTGTGGCACTGCCTGCCCAATCTGCATCAACATAACCATGCAAGTTAATCTTTTGATCTGTCGCATACTTAAGTCCATACTCAAGTGTACCCTTCAGGTATGTCAATACATGTTTGCAACAACCAAGTGAACATGTCTTGGCTCTACCATGTACCGACTCAATGTGTTCACAGCAAAGCATATGTATGGCCTTGTGTTCGTCAAATACATCAGCAAACCAATAGATTGTCTGTACATCGTGGCATCGATCATCTCTGAAGAAGTGCCACATAGAAAACATCAAGTTTGCTGTCATGGGTGTGGCTATGGCCTTGTAGTTCATCATTCCGAATGTCTTCAGAATCTCTACTACATACTTTTCTTGACCGAGGAATATCCCATCTGAATTCTGCCACACCTCTAGACCTAAGAAGTAGTGCATCATCCCCAGGTCCTTCATCTCGAATTTTGCAGCAAGCTTTCTCTTTGTTTTTGCAATGAGCTCATCCTCACCTGTTAAGAACAAGTTATCTACGTATAGTAGTAGTATCATTGGTTTTCCACCCTCAACTTTGAAGTAGAGGTTGGAATTTGCTTTACTCTTGTTAAAGCCTAAGCTCATCAGAAAAATGTCCATCCTGCTATACCACATTTTGGGTGCCTACTTCAAACCCTTCAAGGCCTTTTTTTAACTTGCACACGAGACTCCCTGTCATCTGTCTCAAATCCCAGTGGCTGCTCCACATAGACTTCCTCTTCAACCACACCATTCAAGAAAGCTGTATTGACGCCCATTTGGTGTACCTTCCATTTCATTACTGCTACTAGAGCAAGTACAAATATGATGGAAGTGTATCTTGCTACATGAGAAATGTCTCCTAGTAGTCTATGCCATCCTTTTGAGATAAACCATGTGCTACAAACCTTGCCTTGTGTTTTTCAATGCTATTGTATGCAACATGTTTGATTTTGCAGATCCATTTGGATGACACTACAGAGTTTCCTTTTGGTCTCAAGACCCCCTCCCAGACATCATTCTTCGTGATTGATTGGTATTCTTCAATAATTGGCATTCTTCCATGCTTTCTTTTTTGTTGCTTCCTCATAGTTGGAATGTTCTTTATCAATGATGTCACACAGTAGCGCTACATAGCTGGAGTATTGTCTCGGTCTCTTACTTTCTGTGAGAGTCCCATCTAGAGCACCATACCTATTTGCATCTTGGATAGCTTCACGTGTCCATGCTGATCTTCTCTTGTAAGGGTTCTTCTCACGAGGTGGATCTTCAGGTCTTTGTGGTTCTGTCATGTCATGGTATTCATGTTATTCTTGGAAAATCTCTTCCATAACAATCTCTTTCGTTTTGGAAGCTTCAGTATCTTCATGTATTTCGGTGTGGATTTGTTTTGATTTGTTGTAAGCCAAGTCTTCATCAAAACTAATATCTCTGTTTGTCTCGATATTCTTGAATCCTAGAAAGTATATTTTGTATGCTTTTGATGTGTTACTATATCAAACGAATATACTCTGTTGGCCTTAGAAAAGTGCATATCAGTTTTGGTTGGAATTATGAAGAATTCGGTCGCAAGGAAAGCAAGGCTACAACGAGAAAATGAGAAGAGTAAGTCGAATCCAGGAAGTCAATATGTTTTGAAGAAACAATAAATGTAAGAGTGAGTTAAGATAGACTAACAGTATATTTTTGGGAATGGGGATGAATGTAATCTGGGACGTTAGCGCCTTTATTAATGTAACGAGATTTATTGAGTTAGTTAGAACAACTAGTCGACTGTTAGTTGAGAACTAGTTGACGGTTGGAACAAGAATGGTAAGAAGTACATAAGGTCGACCCAAGTTGTGTGCGGGTCATATTATAGAATCATAATATTACATCCGATGAGTTCATGTAGACATATATGATAATAGAGTTCCACAATCGCAGTGCTTTGTGAGAGAAGAATAGAAGTTCGATCCATAAGCTGTGTGTGGATCAACACCATTACAATTGAGAGAGAGCTCAACAAAAAGAAGAAAGAAGACATGAGAGCATGAGAAAGACAGAGAAAACTCATCCATTGTAAAGAAGATTTTAAGAGAAGTTTGGAAGCTGTGTGCGCAGACTAGAAGCATTCCAAATATTACTCATGCCAGATGAAGAGCGCTTTTGTTGTTTTTCCCGTATGGGTTTCCACGTTAAATATCTGTGTCTTTGATGTCTGTGTATCTTCTGTTTGGATCTTTATGAGTTTGTCGCAATTATATTGTTATAATATTGCCAAATGTCAATGACAATTGTGGGAGATATGCTTTAATCTGTATCTTTTCTACGCCGTGAATGTGTCGACGGATCGGTTTTCTTTCTTGCTGTGTATGTGTCGATAGTAAGCCATCACACTGTTTCAATCGAACTACTTGTTAATGTTGTCTTGAAGAAATCCCCTTCCATAACTGTAGAAACTTGGTTCTGGCAGTCCCCATAGATATCTCGGTTGAGACTTCACCTTTGCAGGTGTTGCTGACGGAGATACACTCTGTCGAGCAGATATTTTGTAAATAGGGAAATCTTAACCTAGGTTAGTGGAATCGACACCAACAAACGGTCTAGTCACCGGTACTTGAATCATTGTGAAGGGGACATGTTTTGGTACCCGACGAAATCATAGATTGAAGATTGGGTGGATTACAAAGAAAGAGAGTTTGCATAGTAAGAAAGTGAAGGATCACGACTAAATCCAACATAATGGTTAGAAAGATATATTTATTCAGATATTCACGAGATTTTTTTTAGTGAATTTCCCATTCTGTTGGATAAATGGTTGTGGATGCTAGCGACAGAGGAAAAATTTTCATGGCAGAGAACCCACTGAGTGGACCCCTCAACTGATCCAATGGTTGGAAAGAGTCAGTGATCCTATATTTAGGGCTGTTGACTTTTGGGTTTACAGCATTTTGGAGGGATATATTACTGAGATTGTAGTTGACACGATAAGATCATACAGTGAAATAGAAAGAGAGTTCTTCCAAGAACCTCGAGGCGGTTATTGAAATCTTTAAAGACGTGGATAAAGGTGTTGGTTTGTGAAAAAGGGATCTTGAGGATGGAGGCCGAGGAGTAAACTATTGTGCATGGAGGACCTGGATAATGTCGCAATAAAGGCTTGAACAAGATGGACGAGAGTAAGCTGAGATGTTCTTTGTTGATAGTGAGAATGAGCAGAGGGTAGCTGCCTAAGGAGTGGAGGAAGATTTCTGTCAGGAAAGAGAAGAAGCATTGCGACAAGAAGAGGAAGTTGCAACGTGACTGAAAGAAGGGACTACGAGTTGGCACCACTTCTTGACAGAGAATCTTGCGATGAAGAGGAAGAATATCGACTTATTTCTAAAGACGAAAGGGAAGATCCAGATCCAGACCAGGACTACGACATAACCACGACCCCGCGTAAATCATAGTAACAGTAATAGTCGAGATAGTAGTCAAGGAATTCCTACTAGTGGAACATTTAATTCAAATTCAGCTATACCCCAAGTAAACAAAATGTCAGGGAGTGACATAAAGTTTCCTATATTCAATGGGAACAGGTTGGAAGACCTTGAGCAACATTTGTGAAGCTGTCTGAACAGTGCGACAGGTCCAAGATGAGGCTATAAAAAGAGCTAAGATGATCACAACCTTTAGTGGTTGTGCTCTTGACTGGTATATGAAATTTTGTGTGGTTCCTGCAGGGGTTGCTCAGAAGTCATTAGATCGGATCCGAATTGGATTGGTCGAAGAATTCAAGAAACCTAAGACTGAGTCGCAGGAAGAAGGCGATCCGTTTGAGGATTGACCTGTCGAGGTACCTTCGACGCCCCAACATAGAAAGTTTCAAGTGTCTCCTAAGGCACTTGATTTGGGCACGCCAAAGCATAATGCCATGATCAAAGACACTGGTCATGTAAGTGTTGATTTTTCTGTGAGTCCTATGTATCTACTACATATTATTCAGCAAGTTGCAGTAGAGGAGCTGAAGGCAAGAGAGCATGCGGTGTTTGAACAACTCAAACATTCAAAGAATAATACAGTCGCATCGCTCAAAACCAAAGTGAAAGAGACGCAGGAGAAATCATAAAGATGACAGGAGGACAGGAAAAGATTGGAGCAAGATGTCGCGCTCGCGTACCATGATTTCCCCGAAGAGGAAGTTACAATTGAGATGCTCTTGAAGGCCCGATTTATTCGACTTAGGGAGGTAGCTGTCGACCTCCACCAACGAATTGCAGAGTAAGAAACAAAGCTGACTCCCAGTACGCCCCCTGAGGTATTGGAAGCACGACAAAAGGAAGTAACTGAAAATGTGGAAAAGATTCACGAGGCTGAGGCACTTTGTGCCAAAGCATATGCACAGGTTTCTCAGTCATGGGAATCCTTGATGGATGATGCGGAGTTGGAGCAAGTTATAGAGCAGCTTTATATCGCGGAGGTGAATCTGACTGGGCTAAGAAATGAACTGAAGAAATTGCTGCCGGTCGAGAGGATGAGTAAGGTTGCTGACTTCAAAAAATTACAGCAACAGGTTGCCAAACTATGAGCACAACAACAAAGACGAACAAAACGTGTCAGAGAGCTCTACGCTGAAGCAGAGCAAGTTACGAGAACTGCCCACCCGCTCCATGAACAAGTGCGACAAGAGTTGAATCTTCAGAACATATTAGTTCTGGACTTCTTGAACTAATGCAGAAATAAAGAAGATGTGGAGAGAGAAGCAGAAAAGGTAATGAAGATTTGTTAGGAGTTTCAGAGTAAACTTGATGCGACATAAATATGGCTAAAGTGGCTTGGGACGAGCCACATGTGAGTGTTGGGGGCTTGTTGGCCCTAGAAAAATGCATACCGGTTTTGGGTGGGAATTATGAAGAATCCGGTTGCAAGGCAAGCAAGGCCATGTCGAGAAAAGGAGAAGAGTAAGTCGAATTTGGGAAGTCGACATGTTTTGAAGAAACAATAAATGTAAGAGTGAGTTAAGGTAGAGTAATAGTTTATTTTTTGGGAATGGGGATGAATGTAATCTGGGTGGTTTGCGCCTTTATTAATGTAACGGGATATATTGGGTTAGTTAGAACAACCAGTTGACTGTTAGTTGAGAACTAGTTGACGATTGGAACAAGAATTGTAAGAAGTACATAAGTTCGACACAAGTTGTGTGCAGGTTAGATCATAGAATCATAATATCACATCCGATGAGTTCACATAGACATATATGATAATAGAGTTCCACAATCGCAATGCTTTAGGAGAGAAAGACGAATAGAAGGTTGATCCATAAGCTGTGTGCGGATCAACACCATTACGATTGAGAGAGAGCTCGATAGAAAGAAGACATGAGAGCATGAGAAAGACAGAGAAAACTCATCTATTGTAAAGAAGATTCCAAGAGAAGTCTGCAAGCTGTGTGCGCAGACTAGAAGCTTTCCAAATATTACTCATGCCAGATGAAGAGCACTTTTGTGGCTTTTCCCGTATGGGTTTCCATGTTAATTATCTGTGTATCTTGTGTTTGAATCTTTGTGAGGTTGTCGCAATCATATTGTTATAATATTGTTGGATGTCAATGAAAATGGTGGGAGATATGCTTTAAATTGTATCTTTTATACACTTTGAATGTGGCGACAGATCGGTCTACTTTCTTGTTGTGTATGTGTCAATGGTAATCCATCCCACTGTTTCGGTCGAGCTGCTTGTTAATGTTATCTTGAAGAAATCCCCTTCCATAACTGCAGAAACCTGGTTACGGCAGTCCCCATAGATATCTCGGGTGAGACTTCACCTTTGCAGGTGTTGCTGACGGAGTTACACTCTGTCGGGCCGATATCTTGAGCTTTGTTGAATAAATAGGGAAATCTGCAACTGGGTTAGTGGAATCGACGCCAACATACCCTTATCCCCTGAGGGATCTAGTTATGTTCTCATTTCTTTGGGAACATGTACGTACACATGACAACCAAATATTTCGAGATGGTTGACTTCTGGTTTCTCTCTTGAGAATGCTCTTCTAGAATCTTGTTTTCCAAGACACGGTGAGGTGTTCTGTTTTGTACACATACAACAGTTCTTGATGCTTCTACCCATAAGTGCATTGGAAGGTCTTGGTCATGAAGCATTGCCTTGGTTGCTTCCATTATTGTTCTGTTCTTTCTTTCTGCAATGCCATTTTGTTGAGGATTGTAGGGAGTGCTCATCTCTCTTTTAATCCTAGATTCTGTACATAGGATCTTGAAACTTTCTGAGGTGAACTCACCACCATTATCTAATCTTAAAGTCTTGATTTTATTTTTAGTATAATTTTCTACCTAGGATTTGAATTCCTTGAATTTACTGAATACTTCATCTTTGCTTCAAAAAAAATAGATCCATGTTTTATGAGAATAATCATATATGAAAGAAACATAGTATGCATACCAGCTCAAAGAGTTGGATGACATGGGGCCACATACATCTAAATGTATTATCTTCAAGATTTCTTTTGCTTTGCTTTCACTGCTAGGAAATGGTTTCTTCTTGTTCTTTCCTTATGCATATCCTTTACAGATGCCTTCATGTTTTGTCTGAATCTCGGGTACACCTGTTACTCGTTTTCTTGCAATGGAAGTGCCTTGTAGTGTACATGAGCAATTCTTCGGTGCCATAGCTCACTTGGTTCGATGGAGTCATGAACCAATGCTTGTTCTGGTTGTTTGTTCAACTTGTATAAGCCTCCCTCTTGCTCCCAAATTATTGTTGAATCATTTATTGTCTTGCCTTTTGTCCACATGAGTACTCGGCCATCGAAAAATGCAGCTCAAAATCTTTTGGCATCTAAAGCTAAGATGGAAAGTAGGTTTTTCTTCAATCCAGGTACATAAAAAACATCTTTCATTTTGATTGGTTTACTTGAATCCAATTTGTAGGAAGCTTGTCCAATCCCACTTGAGAAGTATGAATAGAGGAGGTGCTCTTAGGGACTACCCACCTTGACTTCGTTTGGAGTTTGCGTAAACAGAGGAATCAGGATCAGGTGATAGCACCTAACTTGAGACTTGCCCCCAAGGACGCATTGAGAAGCTTGAATATCTCTGCTTCGTTAACCCTCAAGTGCGTAAGAGGCGACAACATTTTTCGCGTCGTTGCTGTGGGGACAAATCTTTCTATTCCCCGGGGTACGATTCTTTTTTGTTTTTGTTTTGTTTGATGAATGTTTAGATCTTTATTTTTCATCTTGCGACTCTACTAACCTTCTTTCTTTTTTGGCTTTTAAAGAAAAGCAAAAAGGTAATTTTTGTGAGAGTTTTTTAAATACATATTTTTATTATCATATGGTGAATTTATTGAAGGGATAACACCCTGCTTTCTCGTAAGATTGTTGAGAATGATTGTGTAGATGAGCCCATATGATGCAATAAAATCTTTAAATCAAATTGATCTGATAATTCCATCCGCTCGTTATAAAAGCTCCATAGTGATATCAAATGTTTGTTGTTGATTAAAGATATGGATGAATTAACGAAGAAATTCGGTACTCATATTGTAGATGTCTTCATCCTATTGACTTCTCAAACATCGCAAGCTTTCTTAACCTTGGTGATGTCGGTGGGGATGTATATAAATGTTGGAATTTGTGCAACTTCAGAAGTTATTCTTTACAATGATTTATTTACTCATGTAAACCCTCGAAAGAATCAATGTAAACCCTGAGGAAAGAATACACAAGAAAAGAATAAAAATAAAATTATTTTGTATTTCCCCAAGGTAGCTTGGCCCAAGTCAAACTCTCATGCCGGCCCCAATAAATTTTCACTTGGAAAATTAGTATAAATAGGAGGCACCCCTCATTATTTCATCCAAACACAACAAGTTGCTTCGACAGAAAAGTTGCGCTAGTGTAGTCAAGGAGAGTGTTTTCTGGGGTTGTATCTTAGAGAGACATTTCTCTCTTTCTTCTTCTCTCTATTCTCAGTAGATATTATCTCTATACGAAGGTTTGCTGGGTTTTTCCCAATTGGGTTTCCCAGGATAAATTCTTGTGTTCTTTGTTTTTGTGCTTTGTCTTTCTTCTAGAGATCCTATTGTTTATTTGCAATTAAGTTATACTGCTACAATCTGGTAAAAGCTAACATGGTATCAGAGCAGTTCTAGAAGAGGCCATTGCTGGAAGCTAGGGTTTGATCTTCCAAGGCCTTCCCTCATCTCTTCAGCAGAAAAAGAGTTGTGGAAACTTCGCTTCAGGGGAGTTGCATTTTGTGGTGGAAGATGAATCAAATTTGGAGAAATTTCAATTTTTGACTGCGAGACACTGCGGGATACTGTTGGAAGAAACTAGGGCATCAAGTTTCGGAGGCTTCCCACCACTATTTTGGCCCGATCTCATCATTCCTCAAATTGCCTTGATAGGGCACATCTATCTGTAAGGTCAGTGTCACTAAATTCCAAAATTCATTTTTGACCTAACTCCTGTTAGGGTTTTTGGTTAAGATTTGCAAAAAAGATGATTGGAATGAAGGTTGAAGATTGTGATGATGGGGCTACAAACTTCATATCCTGGAATCCTAGGGTTCTTCTCGTCCTGGAAGAAAATGATCTCTTGAAGTTTGTCAATGAGAAAGGTCCAGAACCAAAAGCGGAAGAAGCCAAGTCCCAGTGGAGGAAGTGTGATGCGAAAACAAGAAGGATTCTGGTGGGCTCAGTCAAAGATCACTTGGTTCCGCAAATATCAGAAAAGAAGACAGCTAAGAAGATGCTCAAGACCTTGAAGAAGTTATTTGAACACAGTAGCGTCAATGTGACCCTCACATTGAGGAACCAATTGTCAAATATGAAGATGATTAAGTCTGAATCTATTGGCTCATATTTCATGAGGATCACTAAACTCTGGGACAAGCTAAGGTTCAGTGGAGACAACATTGAAGAAAATGAGCTTGTTATGGCCACTTTAAATGGTCTTCCACTATCTTGGAAGTCCTTCATCCAAACCATAAGTGGTTGAACCAAGCTGCCCAAATTTGACAAGTTATGTGCATATTGCACTCATGAAGAGACCAAGATTGCAGTAAGGAAAATACTCCATGGTCTTCAAGTTGAGGAGAATCAAGCCTTCATCACTTATGCCAAGAAACGCAAGGGAAAAGGAAGGAAGTTTCACAAATATAAGCACTAGACTAGGAGACCAAGTTCTTCTCCAGATCAGAGGGAAAAGAAGAAGGACCTATCACACATACAATGGTATAAGGTGTAAGAAATATGGTGACTATGCAAGCAAGTGTTTTAGTTCAAACAAGAGGAAGCATGAATCTTCAACAACTGATGTGGAAGATGGTCATCATCTTAACAAACTAAGAAATGAAGAGCGTACCTAATTCTTCTTCATATCTACATTTTCAGGTACGGTTCCCACCACTAGTGATACATGGCTTATAGATAGTGGTGCTTCCAAGCATATAACATGTTATAAAGAGAACCTTTCAGAAGTTGTTGAGAAAGAATCCCATCTTCGTGTTGTAGTTGGAGATGATGTTGAGTATATAGTTGTCTTTGATGTCAAAGGTGTTCACGAATGACAAAGGAATAAACAGTGGATATGATGGCAGTAAAACTTAGTGAAAGACTAAGGTAGTGATGGCATGGCATGGCCTAGTTGAGGATGTGGCATGACACATGATGACAAGGAATATGATGGTGTCTTAATGATGATGTCATAAAAGTTTAGTTATAACAAATGCAATGGACATTAGAGGAAATTTCAACTCAGAATGAGCCTTTTAAATTTAACTCAAATTCCATGTCATCATGTGTTAGCCAATGAAATTGCTTTAAATTTGAAACACCGTATAGGTCTTAAACACTTTTTTAATATAAATTTGGGGATAGGTATTATAAAAAAAACTACTTTTTTTGTTTGTATTTTCGACATATCTCCCCATGTTTTTACTCAAATTTTGATCGGGAGAGCTCGTTGGATGCGAAATGAAATTCCGCATCCAACGAGTACCCACTTAGCATACTTTTGAAGGACCTCGCTACCCCAAAAACAAGAAATACCTGGAAAAATGTGATAATGAGATGGGTAGCGGGGTCCTTCAAAAGTATGCTGAATGGGTACTTGTTGGATGCGGAATTTAATTCCGCATCTAAGGAGCTCTCCCGATCGAAATTTGAGTAAAAACACGGGGAGATATGTTGAAAATACAAATAAGAAAGTAGTTTTTTTCTTTTCTTCCTCCAAAATTAATAAATATTATTTTATTATTTTAACTATTATTTTATTAATTTTTTTTAAGAGGCCCCCCATTTTGAGTTGAAATTTCCTCTATTGTGAGATGGACATGGATGATAAGACAGGACGAATGATTGATTTGAAGACTTCCAAGACAGTGTCGATAGTATGATGTAAACAATGGTTAATGAAACAAAGAACAGAGGTCGAGTGGAAGTAGAGATGCAGTATGAATGACAATGCTAGTTAGACAAATGAAAAGTGGAATTGCAGAAGAGTGAAATGAATGGGAGATAGAGTATATGTAACAATCAAAGAACATAGAGACTATATTTGCGAGAGTATTTATAAATTCCTTATAATCAATAAATGATGAAATTCTCTGTGTATATAAATCTTCAAAACAGTTAGAAACAGTTGTAGAGGATTTTCGCAAAGAAATCGTGTATATTCGCAAAGTCATGGTGAGATCCGCATTTGATCTAAAATCGACGGTCAGGAATCATCCTGCACGAGATTCGACGATTAAGAATCCATTTTGCAACAATCAAGATTGGACGACTTATATTAGTCCTGCACTAGATCCGACAGTTAAGGATTAATTCCGACAATTAGGCGGAAAATCCAAAGTTCCGCAAAAGATCAAGATCAGACGGCTAAGATTAATTCTGCTAAAAGAGATCGACGGTGCAGAAGAAAAAATGTGGAAAGGGAATTGGGGAAATAACGTTTAAAGATTCTATGAACGTGCAATCCGGAGCCCACAATCCGGAAGATCGAAAGTCGGGAAAGACTCCGCAAAAGATCGACGGTGCGGAAGAAAAATTGCGGAAAGAAGCTTGCGGAAAGGAGCTTGTAGAAAGTCAAGATACGATTTAAGGAAATGTTACATCCCGCATCCTACATCCCGCATCCCGCGATCGAAAAGATCGACGGACAACAATACATTCCCATAAGATCAACGATGCAGAACGATTGGTGCACAAAGACAACTGTAGAAATCGTGAAAAGACATTTTGAAAAAGTCACAAACCCGCATTTTGCAATTCGCATCTTACCTCAGATCAACGGTCAGGAAAACGACCGACGAAGATCAACAGTGGGGAATCGTTGATGAGGAAACCGTGGTGCGGAAATACGATTTTGAGGAGGAAATCTATGCGTTAGATCAACAGTCTGGAGAGACATAGAAATAAGATCAATGGCTCTAATTAAATCTGGAAGATGATCCCGCGGAAAGAAAATATTCTCAAAATTAGATCAACGGCCTAGATTGATTATGGAAAAGGAGATTGCGAAAGCACCAGAAAACGTTAAGTCGAGCTGCGGAAATGAATTTCAAGGTGCTGAATGAATGAAAGGGTGCGGAAGAATGTTCTGGTTCGATATTTACATGTAGTAAAGATTTCCTGCAATTCTTACAAGTGATGCCCACAAGTATGAAGAGATTATACGCCATTATTGGAAGAGTATTTGATAGTTTTAATTTTAATAATTAAATGTTCATAAACAGAATTATGATAAGTGTGATTATCAGATTTGAAAGGGCATGTTTGTGAAAGGGTGTGTTTCCAGAACAATACGTTCGGAGGAAATGTGAAGATACTTATACACACAAGTATGAGTCAGAGAAGGGTGTCGGAGTCCAAATCAGAAAATTAGAAACAGAGACCAGTGAGTGTGACAGAGAATAGAGGGAAAAGAAATCTAGCATATTACAGAAAACATATTAGGGTGGCGATAGGGCAAGTAACAGGCCTGCAGAAGGTTGTTGCCTCCTTCCAGTAGAAGTTGGTAAATGGGGTGTAGGGACATCCTGTCAGTTGTAGCTGACAAAACAAGGTGTTGTAGCATCGTTTCAATAGCAGCTGATAAACCAGGGGGTAGTAGTCTCCTTCCAGTGGTAGCTGGTAAATAGGGTGTCGTAGCATCCTTTCAGTGGCAGCTGATAAACCACGGGGTCATAGCCTCCTTTCAGTGGTAGCTGGTAAATAGGGTGTCGTAGCATCCTTTCCGTAGTAGCTGATAAACCAGGGGGTCGTAGTCTCCTTCCAGTGGTTGCTGGTAAATAAGTTGTAATACCATTCTTGTTTGTAGCAGCAGGCAAAACTATTTGTAAATAACAATTTTGCAGTAATAGGACGTATTGGTGGTTTACCCTATTGGGCTTTCATGTTAAAATTGTGTTCTGTGTATTCTTGTTGTTATGTGTTTTTAAATGATAGATTTAAAAAGTGGTTAAAATAGTAAAAAGATAACAATACTGATTCACCCCCCCCTCTCGGTATTGACCAATAAACCAACAATTGGTATAAAAGCAGGTTCCTTAACTACAGTTTAACCACTGGAAGGAAGATCCCATTAAGACCACTATGGGATCAATAAGAAGAGATTTACATAGTAGATGGATCTCTAATACTTGGTAAAGAAGAATACATATTTTGGAGTACAAGAATGAAAATTTATCTGAAGGCATTGGGATATGCTGTATGGAATTCAGTGATCACTGATTACTTCCCACCAAAGACGGTAAGGACTCCAACTTAAAAGAAATCCAAGAAAAGTAACTCAATGGCAATGGCTTCAATCCTTGATGGATTACTTGATGATGTCAAAGAAAAGATAGGTGAATGTAACTTTGCAACGGAACTTTGGGACAGGATAAAAGACCTCTACTTAGTTGAGCAAAGTGCAAAAGGAAGACTTGCTATTCTCAACGATATTAGTGAAGATGAAGAAAATTTATTTATAGGGACAACAAACTCAGATGAGGAATAAGAAGTGGACATGGAAGCCCAATACATGACTGCAGTAGATGAAATTGAAAAATGGAGGAAAAAGAACAAAGTCTTGAAAGAAAAATTGTCAAAATATCAAGAAGAGAAGAAGTCAAAAGAAGAGGAAGTCAAAACCCTACAAGAAGAGCTACGCAATTCAAGACAACAGGTGTTTGCTAGTATGGAAGAGGTCAAGAGCTTAAAACAAGAAGTTGTTGAATTCAAGGAAGAAGTAGAGAAGCTAAAAGGTCAGCTGACTGTTAGTGAGAAGTTCAAGGGAAGTACTGAATCTCTTAATAAAGTCTTGTTGAGGCCTGGAAAATCGTAGGTAACAACTGGTAGGGATTCTCTCCAATAAACGTTCCCAACTAGCCCGTTATTGTTTGGTATGGAGAATCCGTCCGGTTTACAGTCCGGCTAGCGTAGGTCAAGTAACAAATTAAAAAGTTTCATCGGTTACGGCCTGGTCCACCGTGTATATTTTTAGTTTTTGTGTTTAAGTATGATGTGTAAGTGCCTATCTGAAAATGCAGATTGATAGAGATAACGAGGAGCGGTCACAATGTAATGCGCAGGTTCTTACCTCTCGTCTTAACTCTCTCGCATCTAAATCACACACAGCAAGAAACTAAAACTAACTAACTAACCTATCCCTAGGGAACAAAATTATCAGTTATCAATGAGTAATGTATTTTTGCGCATGCATTAAGAAAAATCACAGATAGCTGTTACTTATTTCAGAACACATGAACATTAATAGATATATGAACAACAAGATAGCTTATTGTTTATGAAAACCTTCATTACTCACATTGGAAATTTCACAGAATAAACTAGAGTGCATTCATAACATGAACATAGGTTCAAAGAGTTAGAACGATCTCACAGTTAATGGACATAAGCTGAAAACGAAACAGTTCACATTCAACTGATCCATAGTACAACATTTGAAACATTTTACCAAGCTTTCTCTAGCAGGAAACTTGTAATTCTTTATTGCAAAAGGAAATAGTTCTTCTTACAACATACTCTTACAAATCTATCTGGGAAAAAGTCCCCTCTACATCTAATCTTTCCTATACTTATACAAAAAAGCAAAACCTTTGGGCTGCCCCTCGATGACCTTTGGGCTTCCCCAACCTTTCAATCTCCAAATTTTTGTCTTTTAGTAAGTGCTCATGATTTATACAATACGTTACATTTTAAATTAAAATTTAAGAGCACTTTATAAAGAGGGACCTGCTTGGTAACTGATGAACTTTTTCCAAGCTTGGGCCTCTGCTGCTATCGATTCTGCTCATTAATCCGTTGTCTTTTAGATCTTGTTGATCTCAGACCCTCGCTTCTTCTTTTCTCTTTCTCTTCCTTCCTTGCTGCCTCCTTCAGCCAACTCTCTTCCGCTTTGTCTTTTAGACATATCTTCTTTGCAGCAGCACTCACCCTGTCATAAACATAGCATATCCTTAGACCATTTAGCTTTAACCAACATAACAAAAAACTGTATCAGTCTATTTACCTCCTCTATATGCATTCTGTAAAATAAAGTATACACAGTATTAATGCATGAAAAGAAAAAATGACAAGGCAAAGAAATCCTGCAAGTTCGTGTCTAAAACTAAAATCACAATCTCGATAGAACAGACTCTTCATTTTAATCCAGGTTGCATTTGGACTAACTCGAAATCCTCTGATGAAAGCATGAACCATAACAATGTAACCGACAATCCTCAAAACAACAAACCCTAAACTGCGCTCTTCATCTTGGTAAAAACGTTGACTCGACCAAAACCCACGGAAAATCTCCGCCATCCCATAAAATAGAGTAAAAGCACACAAAATCGGCGGGAAAACCCTACCGGCAGTCGGAAGCACTAGACGCTAAGCATCGGGCGGATAGTCCACTAAGTAGCCGCGACGGCGGGCGACAGATAGACTACGGGTTCCGCAACAACAGAAAATCATCGGCGATTGGAAAACTTACATGCTACGGGTCGGCGAGAAAAACCCAAACCTCACTGCAATGTCGGCGAAATAATCCTAAGCGTCGCTGCAATGTCGGCGATGCCGAGCGCTATCATTGCGATGTTTATACGCTGGAGATCGGAACTGTTAATCATTAAAGCATCGGCGAGGAAAAAACTAAACGTCGGGCCTATAGTCTGATTGACAGCCGCAATGGTGGACTCACAAACAACTACGGTTCCTCGGCCAAATACAACCTGTCGGCAATCGGAGTAACTAATCACTAACTCATTGGAACCTCAAGACACAAAATACTCCGCAGTGTCGGCGAGACAAACAACAAGGCCTCCGAAACGGCGGAGTTGTAGAAGACTAAAACTTCGACCGCTTGTCAAAAACATTCCGATAGCGAAATGAAAACAAAATCATCAAAAAGCAAAAGGTTTGAGCAATAAAACCACGGAATCAGCGAGAAAAATAACTATCCATCGGAACGTTCTCCATTTGCCCTCTGAAACGGCGACGACATAAAAAACTAATGCCTCGATTCATTCATCAACAGACATCCGATAGTGATAAAAACAAAATCATCAGGAAAGCAAACGTTAAGCTCTCAAAATAAACAAACTCCACAGTCTTCAAAAAATCAAAGTTTATAGCAGAGGAATGACAAATTTCAGGAAACCAAACAATCCCAAGCAAGATAAAATAAAAAAAGGAGGGTCCAAAATTTTAAAATTTGGGAAAAAGGTTGCAGCTGCAACAATTGGCGACTACCTGGTGAACACAGATCTCTGGACAACTTCTTCTTTGAGTAACAGATTGTTTTGATAATAAATACCAACATGCTAAATTCTTCTAGATGTCTAGAGTTCCCAAATGACAGATGTATGCACTTTAATCTTTGATGATAGTCCAATTTAGGGCTCCTTTTTTTTATGGACCCTCCTTTTTTTTAGCAGAGGAATGACAAATTTCAGGAAACCAAACAATCCCAGGCAAGATAAAATAAAAAAAGGAGGGTCCAAAATTTTAAAATTTGGGAAAAAGGTTGCAGTTGCAACAATTGGCGACTACCTGGTGAACACAGATCTCTGGACAACTTTTTCTTTGAGTAACAGATTGTTTTGATAATAAATACCAACATGCTAAATTCTTCTAGATGTCTAGAGTTCCCAAATGACAGATGTATGCACTTTAATCTTTGATGATAGTCCAATTTAGGGATAATGGGAACCAAGATTTCAAAGTCTAGATAACTCTTTTGAGGCCAGGGATATGAATTTCATTTTTTTACCTCTGTCTTCGTGTAGCTCCCAGCTTGGACACCATAGTGTCCATAGTGTCCTTTTGTGTGAGGGATGTATTTAATTTTCAAGCTCCTCTATCCATAGTGTCCTTTTGTGTGAGAGATGTATTTAATTTTCAGATCACAGACGGAGAAGAACTTTGGCAATCTTGTACTCATATGGTTCAGTACTTTGTTTTGATACATATTGCTTTCATAGGAGACTTTGACTCTTATTTGCCTTTTGGCTTTCAATTCTTGGCATGGGATCATTTAAATATAATATAATGTTTACCGTACTTCCTCTCCATGGATCTTTTGCTGTTACCCCCTAAGACATTTTTAAATGTGAGATGGATGGAGCCTCGAAATAGTATTCTAGACCTTTTGATCCTGAGTTATTTTACAAGGATTAAGTAGGACTTTAGTGTGTTCATAGCCATTTAGGAAAACTGCTGAACTGAAGTTCTTGCAAATAAATCAATAGTACACAGTCTTATAATCAAGGATTTTAGTTAATCCAGAATTTTGATGAACTCCATGCAACCAAAAGTTTGCTTCTTTATTAAAATCAATCAAACCTTGACTACAACAAACGAAAATAAATAAATCAAAACAAAGCAAAGCAATCAGTTTATTTATGTACAAGATAACCAAGAAATAAAAATCAGGAAAAATAAAGTTTGAGAACTAAACCATTAACTGGTAAGTTCTCTGCTCACCCCTGTAAATCTTGCAACTTGTAAGTTGAGGGGCTACGCTTGACTGCAAATTGAAAAAGGCCTACCCATTATCTAATTCTACGAAACTTGAATTAAAAACTATATCTGTGACTAAATCTACTATCTTACAGTCAATCTCATCAGCCCGTGAAAATCGAAGGAGATCGGGCTGGGTGTCAGATATGTTGTTGGCTTCTTCAGGTTGGTAATTTCTTGGTTCTAGTTCAATGAAGTAATTTCCCAACACAGATTTCACTGGTTCATTTTTTCCCTCCAATTGAGTAACATTGTGCTTCATCTGAGGCTCTCTTAATACTTTTATCTGATTGGGACTTCCCTTATGAGGCAACCACAGATGTGACCAATCTGATGCAAAATATCCATTTAGCCTTGCTAACCAATCTTGACTCAAAACAAGTCCATAAGCATCAGGTATGTTTGCTACTACAATATCGATGTATTGACATACCTTTTCATTTGCATATAAGTGAATCATAACATCTTCCATTTCCCCGATTACTTTCACAGCTGTTCTGTCTAACTGAATAACCTGCCAGGTAGATGGTTTAGGTTGTCCATTTATCTTCTTGCAGATTGAAAGTGGCATAACATTGACTGATGCCCTTGAGTCTACTAAACAGTTGGGCACATTATGGTTGAAAATTTCAAAAGTTAGGAGAAATGGTGGGGTTTTATACTTAGACTTACCTTCCACACTTGCTTCACCAATTTCTTCTTCTTCAGGTTGGTTGTCAGTGGGAAGCTCTTCATCTGGTACTTCAAGTGCTTTTAACAATTTTTCTTTTTGCTGAGGCACATTACACATTTCAAATAGTGAGATATTTGCCTTAGTTTTTTTAATATCTTCCACAATATCATACCCCATCTCAGGTTCTTTGAGATTTTTCTTGACATTATCAATCTTGTCTTCAACAAGCTTAACAGGCATGTTAATTTTCTTCGGATCTTGACTTGTAATAGTAAATTCAGGTATTTTATCAGTTGTGTTCTTCTGTACTTTCATCATATTTTCTTGAAGTCTCTTAATTTTCGGAAGTATTGACTTGTCTTCTTTTACCAAACCCTGACTTCTTGTTGTCACATTAGTTTTTGATATCTCCTCTCGTTTCAGAGAACCTTCTTCCAACGTATCAAACATTGAGACACAATCCCATAAAACTAAAGCATCTTCCTCTTGTTTTTCTGTGGATTGATTACCTTTTTCTTCCTCTATATCAGTTTCTATTAGTTTGGAGTCCAATAACTGATTCGTTACCAATGTCATAGAATTTATCCATTTGGGGCAATTCTTCTCCGAATGAGGCTACTGATGAAAGGTGCAAAAATTATCCATGCCTACATCAGTTAAATTCATTGCTGCAAGACTGTGTGGAGGAGGTTTAGATTGATTGTTGTTTTCTCTCATTTTATAGTAAGGCTTATAAGATTTCTGAGCTTCCTTTTCTTTTTGTAAATCTATTACTCTGTTGGATAGCTTCTGCATCATCTTCAACATCCTTTCAAAGTCATGTGACTGCTTATCCTTAGGCTTATTCAGTAATAAAGGTTTCTTACCTCCAAAAGTTTTTACTTTCGACTGCACAGGATAATTTTCTATGCTCTCCATCTCAGCCTCTACCCTCTCAGCTTCTTCATAAGTTTCTGATAATGTAGGTTTGACTGACATCTTGGCAAACATGGCCAAGTTAGGCCCTAGAGCTGAAGTATAGTATTCAATCAGAACTTTATCAGATGGCTTATTAGCTGCAGATTTTTTTTAAAAATAAGCAACAAATCTTTGAGTGAAATTATGCACTTTTTCTTTTCTTTCTTTCTTTAAAGTGCATAACCCTTGCATTAGAGCTGCATGAGTTTTCTGGACTACATATTTACTTCTAAATATTCTCTCAAATGTGTCCCAGTCTGTGATTGAATTTGCAGGAAGAGCAAAATACCATGAGGCTGCTGCTCCTTTCATGGTGTGTGGAAACAATCTACAGACCACATCTTCATGTTCTCCAGCTCGTAGTCCTTCTATAACCAAATAAAAACTTTGCAAATGATCATCTACCAGAATTTTTTCACTTGGGTCAAACTTGGGCAACATTTTCTCAAAAGCTTGAGGCAAATCATGCAAGGGAGGTGTCAGGTTTAATGGTGACCTAGCCCTCCAAGCAGGTGGTGGAGGTGGTTGATTTGCGTTTACATTAGCCATGATTTTGAGTGGAGAATGAGGTGGTGACTGAACAGGGGTATTAGCAGGTGAACAGTAAGGTGTATCTGGGTCCAATTGATTCAGAGGTTGGACAACTTCCTGTAAGCCTGCTTCGACCAGTTCTTCAAAATCTTCTACCAATACTGCGTCTTCTAATTTAGGGCGGTCTTTCTTCTGATATTCTCTTCTGGGTTAGGCAGGGATAATCGGTAATCCTCCAATCTTTTTCGCATATGCCCTAGTAATTCTTCACAAATCGTCAACTACTTCATTATCGACAGAATACAAATGCTCTTTACCGTTCTCTTTAGGAGTTGGATTGGGAAACAAACTGCTTTCAGAACTGTCACTGGTGGAGTAATTTCGAGGAAATAAGTTCCCTTGGCCAGCCATGCACTGGTTTCCCTCCTTCTAGTGCCAAAAACTGTTGAGGCCTAGAAAATCGTAGGTAACAACAGTTAGGGATTCTCCCCAATAAACGTTTCCAACTAGCCTGTTATTGTTTGGTATGGGGAATCCGTCCGGTTTACGGTCCGACTACCGTAGTTCAAGTAACAAATTAAAAGGTTTCACCGGTTACGGCTCGGTCCACCGTGTATATTTTTAGTTTTTGTGTTTAAGTATGATGTGCAAGTGCCTATCTAAAAATGCAGATTGATAGAGATAACGAGGAGCGATCACAATGTGATGCGCAGGTTCTTACCTCTCGTCTTAACTCTCTCGCATCTAAATCACACACAACAAGAAACTAAAACTAACTAACTAACCTATCCCTAGGGAGCAAAATTATCAGTTATCAATGAGTAATGTATTTCTGCGCATGCATTAAGAAAAATCACAGATAGTTGTTACTTATTTTAGAACACATGAACATTAATAGATATATGAACAACAAGAAAGCTTATTGTTTATGAAAACCTTCATTACTCATAGTGGAAATTTCACAGAATAAACTAGAGTGCATTCAAAACATGAACATAGGTTCAAAGAGTTAGAACGATCTCACAGGTAATGGACATAAGCTCAAAACGAAATAGTTCACATTCAACTGATCCATAGTACAGCATTTGAAACATTCCACCAAGCTTTCTCCAGCAGGAAACTTGTAATTCTTTATTGCAAAAGGAAATAGTTCTTCTTACAACATACTCTCACAAATCTATCTGGGAAAAAGTCCCCTCTACATCTAAACTTTCCTATACTTATACAAAAAAGCAAAACCTTTGGGCTGCCCCTCGATGACCTTTGGGCTTCCCCAACCTTTCAATCCCAATTTTTTTGTTTTTTAGTAAGTGCTCATGATTTATACAATACGTTACATTTTAAATTAAAATTTAAGAGCACTTTATAAAGAGGGACCCGCTTGGTAACTGATGAACTTTTTCCAAGCCTAGGCCTTTGCTGCTATCGATTCTGCTTAGTAATCCGTTGGTCTTTTAGATTTTGTTGATCTCAGACCCTCGCTTCTTTTTTTCTCTTTCTCTTCCTTCCTTACTACCTCCTTCAGCCAACTCTCTTCCGCTTTGTCTTTTAGACATATCTTCTTTGCAGCAGCACTCACCCCGTCATACACATAGCATATCCTTAGACCATTTAGCTTTAACCAACATAACAAAAAACTGTATCAGTCTATTTACCTCGTCTATATGCATTCTGTAAAATAAAGTATACACAGTATTAATGCATGAAAAGAAAAAATGACAAGGCAAAGAAATCCTGCAAGTTCGTGTCTAAAACTAAAATTACAATCCTGATAGAACAGACTCTTCATTTTAATCCAGGTTGCATTTGGACTAACTCAAAATCCTCCGATGAAAGCATGAACCATAACAATGTAACCGAAAATCCTCAAAACACCAAACCCTAAACTGCGCTCTTCATCTCGGTAAAAACCTTGACTCGACCAAAACCCACGGAAAATCTCTGCCATCCCATAAAATAGAGTAAAAGCACACAAAATCGGCGGGAAAACCCTACTGGCAGTCGGAAGCACTAGACGCTAAGCAGCGGGCGGATAGTCCACTAAGCAGCCGCAACGGCGGGCGATAGATAGGCTACGGGTTCCGCGACAACAGAAAATCATCGGCGATCGGAAAACTTACATGCTACGGGTCGGCGAGAAAAACCCAAACCTCAGCGCAATGTCGGTGAAAAAATCCTAAGCGTTGCCGCAGTGTCGGTGATGCCGAGCGCTATCATTGCGATGTTTATACGCCGGAGATCGAAACTGTTAATCATTAAAGCATCGGCGAGGAAAAAACTAAACGTCGGGCATATAGTCTGATTGACAGCCGCAATGACGGACTCACAAACAACTACGGTTCCGCGACCAAATATAACCCGTCGACGATCGGAGTAACTAATCACTAACTCATCGGAACCTCAAGACACAATATACTACGCAGTGTTAGCGAGACACACGACAAGGCCTCCGAAACGGCGGAGTTGTAGAAGACTAAAACTCCGATCGCTTGTCAAAAACATTCCGATAGCGAAAAGAAAACAAAATCATTGAAAAGCAAAAGGTTTGAGCAATAAAACCACGAAATCGGCGAGAAAAATAACTATCCATCGGAACGTTCTCCATTTGCCCTCCGAAACGATGGCGATATAAAAAACTAATGCCTCGATTCATTCATCAAGAGACATTCGATAGTGATAAAACAAAATCATCGGGAAAGCAAACGTTAAGCTCTCAAAATAAACAAACTCCACAGTCTTCAAAAAATGAAAGTTTATAGCAGAGGAATGACAAATTTCAGGAAACCAAACAATCCTAGGCAAGATAAAATAAAAAAAGGAGGGTCCAAAATTTCAAAATTTGGGAAAAAGGTTGCAGCTGCAACAAGTCCTCAGCTTACAAAGATCCCCCAGCGATAAAACAGGTCTTGGATATAATCATAAAGGATCAAGCTCTATCATTCATGAAAATGTTGAAAATGTTAAATGTCAACATGATGGCTTCAAAGATACACCCAGGTAGCAGAAGAATCACAAGGAAATGAAGTTCAGTTATCATAATTTTGCTCATCCTCCCAAGATGAAAAATTTCAGAAGACATGCAAAAGAAAAGAGTCATTACAAGCAGAAAAACCAGAGATTCTCCAAACATACATTCTATGGATATTGTCATTGCTGTCACAAGTTTGGTTACAAGGCTGATGATTGTAGAATCAAAGAAGAAGATGAAGGGCTAATAAGGAAAGAAGACCCAACATCTCTAATGGAAAAGGACTTATTTGTTTCTTATCTCACAGTATTGGACATTTTGCCTCTAAAGGCACCTACACTAAACAAGATGAGAATGAAGATAAGGAAACTTCGAAGTTCAAAAATGGTAAACCAGGAAACAAGAAAAAATTCTATGGGAAAAAGAAAATTGTTTACACCATGGAAGATAGTGAAGATTTAGATGGAAGTGAAGTTGAAGTAACTGAAGTTTTATTTATGGGCCTAGACACTCATGCCTCAAATAGTGACTCAGATGTAGAAGGAGAAGTAGACCTAAGAGCTGAACTTGTTAGCGCCCTTGAAGAACTTGAGAAATGTAGGAAAAAGTACAGACAATCAAATCTCATCATCAGTCAGTTGGAAGTTGAACTTCTAGATGCCAAAATGGTTGAGGAGGACCTAAACCTACAGCTCAAAAGAAGTATACAGGAATCTAAAAAGCTTGCAGAAGAAATCATGGAATTCAAGAGAAAGCTTGATGAAGGATCTATCAAATCAAAGTTTGAGAATAGCTCAAGGATTCCAGATGACATTCTAAGTAGCCAAAGACCATCAAGTGATAGGTCTGGTTTGGGGTTCGTTAAAGAAAAGAAGCCAGAGAGTTTTCTTATCACCAATCAAGAAGGAAGTAAGAAAAGCTATGCTGAAGTACTAAAGACTCCAACTAAAAAGGAAGGAAGCAAGAAAGCAGGCTTAATTTCTCAAGATAAAAATAGAAATAATATAGCACCTAAGAGACCAAATAGATATTAACAGATCTTCTTAGGCCATTGCTATTCTTGTAATAATTTTGGTCATAAAGCCTTAAATTGCAGAACTGAAAGAAAGGTTTCTGAATACAAGAAGAAGTCATGAAGTAATAGATCGAAGGGAAATAGGAATCTTTTTACACTACAAAAAGATGACATAGAATGTTATAAGCTAAGAAACCGGACACGCTAGTTTTGGGCTATATGTCTCGCGTCCACGTGTCGGACACGGACATGCTGACAGAGCGTGTCCGACACCTCTTTGCAGCGTGTCCTGTGTTCGGACACTCGTGTCCTGTGACTGTCACTACGTGTCCCAAAAACAGGACACTCAAATCGAAAAAAAGCTGGCTGGGCCCTCTTTAAAAACGAATTTTCAGTTTCACTTATATTTTGTCATTTGCAAATGTTGGGAGAATTCAAAGAGTGGCTTTTTTTGCAGGCGAAGAAGATTTGAAGGCTTGATTCTAATTTATATTGAATATTTGTAAAACTTTGGAGCTGTATTGTCTATATTTTTTAAATTTTAATATATATAATTTTTAAAATATATATATATATATATATATATATATATATCGTGTCCTACGTGTCTTGATTTCCGGGGTCACCGTGTCCGTGTCGGACACTCGAATCCTCGTGTCCTTCGTGTCCCGTGTCCTCGTGTCAGGTGACTTAGGTTATAAGTGTAAAAACCATGGACATATGGCAAGAGATTGTAAACTGAAGACTCCTACAAGGAATACTGTTGCTGTTGGTAATAACTCCCGATTCGATTATTATTCCAATGCAAATGCCTATATTTATACAAATCACATGGCGGTTGGGTTTCACCTTTCGCTCAGCAAAATTGGCTTCCTACTATTTATTTATTTATTTATTTACATTATATAACCCTAACGGATTATATTCTAACAATCCCCCTCTTAATCTGAAGGGGTGTTCGTAAGTCCGAGCATGTTTCTGAACCTTTCAAACTTTTCTCGTCCAAGCGCTTTGGTGAAGATGTCTGCAACTTGATCATTTGTGGAACAATGTCGAAGATGGACTGTCTTGGCTTTTACATGATGTCGAATCAAATGATACCTTGTGTTGATGTGTTTGGTTCGATCATGGAATCTAGGATTCTTAGCCAGCTTGATTGCAGAAGTATTGTCGACCAGTAATGGAGTGGAGTTCTCTTGTTTTTCTTGCAAATATTCAAGTATCTTCCTGAGCCATACTATTTCTTTCGTTGCTTCAGCTGCAGCCACATATTCTGCTTCTGTTGTTGAATCTGCCGGAACTGATTGTTTGCGTGATTTCCATGAGACAGCTACTGATCCAAGACTCATAGTGTATCCAGATGTTGATACTCCTGTCTCCTTATCGCCATCAAAATTTGAGTCTGAGTACCCAACAAGTTTGAAGTCATCCACTTTAGAGTACTTGAGTCCAACGTCTTGAGTCCCCTTCAAATATCTTAGAACTCTTTTTGTAGCTAACCAGTGTCCTTCACAAGGTTTATGCATGAACCTTGAAAGTATGCCAACAACATAAGAAATATCTGGTCTAGTTGTTGTAAGGTAGATAAGACTTCCTACCAGTTGTCGATACTTGGTCGCATCCTCAAATTCTTTTCCTTCGCTTGATGTGAGCTTCATTTTCTGTTCCATTGGAGTAGATGTAGGGTTGCATTCTGTCATGCAAAATTTGTTTAGTAGTTCGCCAACATATTTTTTCTGAGATAGGAAAATATACTTAGGATGTTGAGTGACTTCAATTCCTAAGTAATAGTGGAGATGTCCCATATCTGTCATTTCAAAAATCTTTTTCAAATCTTTCTTTATAGATGCTATATAGCTCTCATTGTTCCCTGTCATCAAAAGATCATCTACGTACACCACAAGATACACAACAGATCTTCCAACTTTCTTTATAAACAGTGTTGCATCATCAAGATCAAAATGTTCGAAATTTAACTTCAAAAGATGCTTGGTTAACTTTTCATACCATGCGCAAGGTGCTTGTTTTAGGCCATACAAGGATTTGACAAGCTTGCATACCTTTTGTTCTTTTCCTTTCACAACAAAGCGTTT
>LPNX010844417.1:0-68596 GCA_001517045.1 Pseudotsuga menziesii | reverse complement strand
CATTATCAGTACGAAGTGTACCAATTTTTGATTGTGCTTGTTTCTCTATCAATGCATGAAAGTCTTTGAATGTTTGAAATGCTTCTGCTTTTGTCTTTAATTAGTAAATCCAGCACATTCTAGAGTAGTCATCAACAAATGTCATAAAATACTTATTCCCATTTGCTGAAGGAGTTGGCATTGGGCCACACAAATCAGAATGCACTAGTTCTAATTTCCTACTTGCTTTGAAATTAGATTCATGGAATGGCAGCTTACTATGTTTCCCTAATATACATGCATCACATTTGTTCTTCTCTTTAGGAATGGTGGGCAAGCCAAATACACCATTCTTTTTTAACAAGCGAAGACTGTTATAATTTAGATGACCAAACCTTGCATGCCACAATGAGCTAGATGACATATTACCTTCTCCATGCTGAGAGAGGTAGGCATAGTTCTGAAATCTTGCAGATGAACCCTTGAGCTTCAGCAGCTTTCCATCTTCGTATCCAGTCATGATGACTTGGTTGTCAGAGGACTTTCTTATTTCAACGATTCCATCAAACATGTGGATGGAATGGCTTTGCTGTCGAATCTCCACCATGGACAGCAGGCTTCTCTGCAACTCTGGAAGATAGAGAACGTTCTTCGACAAGAAATCAGGGAATCCAGGCATCTTCAATCGAATGGTGCCCATTCCCTGTGGTTTAATACTTGACTTATCTGCAAAGTAAACTATGCCATCTATTGTTTCATTCAGTTCTTCAAAATAGTCTTTTCTAAATGTCATGTGTGATGTTGCACCAGTATCAAGCAGCCAACAATCTTTATAAGATGAAAGAGAAGTCATTTCATTAAATCCAATATTACAATGTGCAACAATACAAGAATCAGAAGATTTACTTGCATCTTGGTCATCTTTATACTGGTTGTGCTTCTCTTTGATGGAGTCCCACGAAGCCCAACACTGATCTGATGTGTGCCCATTCTTTCCACAACGTTTGCACTTTGATATTTTTCTGGAGTTGTTTCTGGCCCCTCTGCCTCTCTTGCTACAATCTCCCTTGGAAGGTTCTTTGGATTGGTCTTTGCCAGCTAGGGCAGCACCAATACTAGATGCCAAAGAGTGCATCTTTACAACTGTTAGTGTAATTTACAATAATGAACTTAAAGAGAATGAGATAATAGTAAAACAAAACCTTGCAGGTCTACAGCCTCTGCCACGGTGATTTACAATCTTAATATGCTGTCAGCAAGTCTATAAGCAAATTTTTAGCACCAGCCAACGATCTCAGCTATATGAAAGAAGCAGGTCTAAGTCTCTGCTCCTTTTTACAATACAGTCTATGTAGAATTACAGCTGCACTAGCTAGTATAAACAATGTCTTCGACAAGCTCTATTCACTATGCAAGTCTATGTCTCTGTCATAGTTTTTACATCAGTCTAAAACAATTTTGCAGCAATACAATTTATATGGTGCTGTTCAAAACCTAAAAAATAATAAGCTTTGTAACCGTTTACAACAATATTTTCATGACAGTGCTAGTTTTCAAAGGAACATATGAGAATGATTTCTTCATATGTATGGGTTGTCTATATACCTTCACATTCCTTTGCAGCAAAAATTTCCTTTTAGATGTCGCAGCTTATATTTAAAATTGCACGACTCACCAATGAGGAGCAATCACAGCAGCAATTGTCTTCAACCAAGCAGTCTTCAATCAAGTCTTCACGCAGCTTCTTGAATTCAAGGCAGTACTCTTAATTCTCCAACGAAGAATGCAGGCTTCAAGTCGCAGTCTTCAAGTCTTCAAGTTGCAGCAGTCTTCTCACAAACGCAACATTATTCTCAACTCTCCACGCTGGCTCCAGCCACACCATAGCACACGCAGCAGGCAGCAATCTTTATATATCAGTCAGCACTGATAGGTATTCAACGCTGGTTTCACGAAGATAAGAGGGGAGTCGCACTCCACGCTCTCATTGACAGCACCATCAACACAGTCAGTTTCTACATGCAGGCTCTCTTGCTGTGAACACAGTCTCTTCACGCACAGCTTTCACTCACAGCATCAAATGAAAGCATCTCACGGGTTCAGTCTTTTTATGTCTTGAACTCAAATGATTCATATAAAATCAGTACTTCAAATATAACTTGCCACAACTTAATGGACTCGGATTCCAAACAATAGGAATCGCATGTACAAATGTCAAAAAGAAACAATCATCCTTTCAACAGTTTTAATTAATGTTGGAAAGTCAGCAGTATATCTGAATGGAATTATAATTTGCCAATCGTTGACAGTTTCGTATTTACACTTGCAGCTACGGGCGAAATATTAATTCCCAGCATGTTTACAACAATGTGATAGCCAAGCAAATCCAATAAAAGAGGGCCAATAGTCAAATTATAAAGATGGTCTCACTTGCTTACAACGCTCCCAATCACGTAAAAGCATCTTCAGTTAGCAGATAAAATAAATGACGCATTGAGTCGCCTAGTAGGGTTTATAACGGCCCTCGCCAACTTTCTGACCAGCTCGCACAATTGCTTCAACGCTCCCCATAGTTCACGCTGAACTTATGGGAAGGAACGATGTGTAAAATTCTCAAGTACAAATTCAAGCCTCCACACAAAGAGAAGGCAGGTATCCACGCAATTTTACAGACTGGAGGATGCTCACACACTACAAGCTGAAAATTAGGGTTTCCACAGACTTTCAACGCAGTCTCAAATACACACAGTCTTCAACATACCAAAGCTTGTTCACAAACAACACACAATCACTTGCGTGCATATAACACAACAAACAATCACTTGGAGGTCCGATAAGATTCACAGCTGGGTAGCTATTGATACCAGCTCCAAATTCATATAATCCTTCACAACGCAGTCTCCAAGCAATGGAATAGGGTTACGCCAACAGAGAATTCACCAACGAACTAGGGTTTCGTTAATTCAAACAAAAGACAGGCGAAAGAAGCTTGTAGACAACGCCCCAATCACGCAGGCATTCTGTCTATAAGCACGTTCTAGCAAACAAGAGCAAGTAGGACTGGAACAACAATGAATATCGCAGATCTTGTAAAGGATAGATGGACTGGTAGGTAGAATGCAACAGCATATCATTCCAAGGTAACCTCAAACAAACGTTTGAAGGAGAATAACGCATGCCCAGGCTGGGGGAGGAGAAACGCATGCAGAGACAGACTGACGATGGGCAGGCAGCCAGGTAGCTTGAAATAGATATTGCAAAACGAAGGTCTGGCAGGCAGGAGTTATGGCAGACAGCCCTGCTCTGATACCACTTGTTGGTAATAACTCCCGATTCGATTATTATTCCAATGCAAATGCCTATATTTATACAAATCACATGGCGGTTGGGTTTCACCTTCCGCTCAGCCTGTTTGGCTTCCTACTATTTATTTATTTATTTATTTACATTATATAACCCTAACGGATTATATTCTAACAGTTGCAAAGAAATCTCAGAACATCAAACGAAAGATGTGGAGAAAAAATGAAGACTCCAAAGATGTAAAAGAAATATAGATCTCAAACTTCAGTGAGGTCTCCAAAGATAACGATGAGCATAATAGAGGCATAAATAAGGATAACATCCTTTATGAGGAAAAGCAAGATGGAGATATAAAAGAATACACCGATAAAGATGAAGGTGATGAAGAAGGATGTAATGATGACTGTGGGATCCTTTTCTAAAAAGTCTCTCATGATTTAAAGAAAACCCCAAAAATAACATTAGAAGGGATCTTATACTCGGGGAGAGTTAAAGTCAGAAAATTCCAGTTGGTATCTAAGAAAAAACTCAATTGGTGTCTAATGTTGAAGTATATTGAAAGCTATCTTCTTCAAAGATGATGGGAGATCAACGTTGGTGTATGGATGACATAATGAAGTAGCGTGAGAACAATAAAATGTGAGAGTCATGAAGACCATGATGTTTGCAATCAAATAGAAGATAAAGATGATTATGTTCACTTAGTATTTGAAGTCATGACACATAAAAATTGTTGACAATAGAAGAAAACTCAACTCTAAAAAATAAAAATTCAATCTATTGATAAGGTAGCGACAAAGGAAAAGATTGAGGTTATGAGTCTGTGTGTCTGAGATAGTTAGACCAGAGAAACTATGTAATAAACTGAAGTAATCTTTGTGTTGAGGATCTGAAGTTATGGGTCTTTGGACAGTTGATAATATGGATCTAAAATTCAAAAGAATCCAACAGTATATGCTAGGTTTTTATATGAAGATCTAAATGCACAGGCTTAAGGAATTCTGGTAAAAGCGGAAGCCAGTTAACTTACAGGAAGAATAGCCCATTAGATATGGCAATAGGAACAAAGTTTAAAAAAAAACATGTATCCTAGACAGAAAATGAAAGTGTGAAAAAATACTGGGTGTAAACTCTGTCACAAAAATGTTGACAAAGGAGAGGAAGTACAGTGATAGGGGGAGTCCATGGATCTATCAGTTAAGCTATCATTCAAGAACAGGAAGTGTTAAGATAAATGATAATACATTGATTAGATAACATAGTTCAGTTAACAAAGGGGAGATATGATGATAGGGGGAGTTGTCAGAAAGTAGAAAGACAGGAAATCCTATATCAAAATAGGTACACCATTGGCATTGTTGTCCGCCGATTGCACACCAGCAGCAGAAATCTTCGAAAAGCTGTCTCCTAACTTGGGAAAGTGGGAGAGGTGTGACCTTGGGGGCAAGCACAGAGCTAGGTACTGTCACCTACTCCTAGCTCCTCCGTTTAGGCTAACTCCTAACGAAGCCAAGGGGGGTAGTCCCTAACAAAGAGTTTTCTATGGCTCAATGTTTAAGTTAAGTTTTTGATGTTTCGGATGCGGATGGGTGTTGTTTAGGAGTTATTGTGATTTAAAATGATTAATATTAAGGGCATGATGATTAATCAAAGCAATCCACGTTGCTAACAAGAGATCACACAGATAAGCAAAGATTCCAAACTTATAACTTAAGCATTCAAATATAATCAATTGAAATAGCCCATAGACAGTTGATCAAGATAGAAAATTAATCAAATATAACAAAGGACCAGTGCCTTATGGAGTCAAATAAATGCGTGAAATAAAGTCTAGGAATCAAGCTAGTGAGTATTAGGTTTTGCAAGTGCTCTTGGTAGATTTTAAAAGTTTTTGATAGTGGTCTTGCTTAGAGTGTCAACAAAAGTTTGTCAAAGCCGGGAGACTCTTCTAAGTTCCCTCCGTTGAAGACATGTCGGGCTTGCTCAGTATCTCAGGCTGGTATCGCCAAGATTGACCAACTAGCCGAGAATCTAGGACAGCGGGAGGTTCCGGCCCCTCTACTAGGAAGTACTTTGGAAGAATCCCTACAACGCCGGTGCGGTGGTTATAGGTGTTTAAGTATTATTAAATTACTCTTGTAGGGTTTAAAGATCCAGTGCCGTTTCTGGGTATTCCGATCTGGGATCGGTCAGAGCATACTCCGGCAAAGAGGAGAGGGAGTTAATTAATTAAAAGGGGTGTGTGTGTTGAAGGTTTTACTAAGTTGATTAATTAAGACTCTCTGACAGAGAGCGCTCTTGACCCTGCCTTATGACAGTGGTTCAAGAGACTTAGCTAATCTAGATGAGACTAATGCAGGGATTATGCAAACCTAGGATGCTCTCCGATAGAGAGTGCTCTTGACTTGTGTTTTTGCAAGTTCAAGAGTCTTACTTAAGAGTTAATTGATTAAACAATGTGAATAAAAAACAAAGATGACTTATTAAACTCTCTGATAGAGAGCACTCTCGATCCACCTTATGGTGCGATTCAAGAGATTTAAACAGTCGATTTACTTAGAAAGATAAACAATTTAAATGAGTAATCAAATTAATTAATGAATTAGAAGTGATGGATTAACAATTAATATTCTAAGCATAAGATGCAAATAATGATGAAGACAAACAAATCTAACCTAAGCATTCATAAGTAAACACAACACAAGCCTCCCCAAATGGGGGAGGATGAGAGTGGGGACTTAAAAACCCCACTCAAACAAAAATACTTTATTGAAATTATTACAATTTGCCTTTAGGAATTTAATCCCTGAAAGGGCTTTTCGAATAAAAGTATACAGCTCTACTATCATTAAAATTTGCGTAAAAAAGGAGAGTGATTTACTTTTACTTGAAACTTTTCTCGAACTTTGCAAAAAGGGAAAATAAGAAGTTTGAATGAGAGCAAACGTGTAAGGCAAAGAAGGCTGAAAATAAGAAGAAAAGGATAGGAAGAAGGAAGGAAAACAAAGAGAAGGTCAAAGACAAGAGAAGGGAAGAAGAGGGCAGCCAACTATGAGGCCAAAGGAGTATAAAAAATGATGAAAATGAGGCAGCGATGAAGAAGGAAGATGGCTGTCATAAAAATAAAAAAATAGGACAGCGAACAAAAAGGGGAAGAAAAGGCCAAAAACAAGACGGAAGAAGGCCCAAAAACTAGGGCAAAAAGAGGCAAAAAAAGGGGTATAAACTAGGGCACACTAGGGTTGTCCAAAAAGAAGAAAATGAGTGGTAAAAAGAATAAAATGGGGTAGCGATGAAGAAGGAAGATGGCTGTCATAAAAATAAAAAAACAGGACAACGAACAAAAAGGGGAAGAAAAGGCCAAAAACAAGATGGAAGAAGGCCCAAAAACTAGGGCAAAAAGAGGCAAAAAAAGGGGCATAAACTAGGGCACACTAGGGCTGTCCAAAAAGAATAAATGGAGTGGTAAAAAGAATAAAATGGGGCAGCGATGAATGAAAGATAAGAAAGGGAAAAACCAAACAAGGAGGAAAATGCTAGCAAGCAAGAAAAACAAGGGGATCAAGGAGCAAAGAGAGAACTAGAAGAGGGAAGTTCAGTAACCAAGAAAGTATTTGAAATTATGGATGGAACCCAAGAGAGAGAGCTAGACTCCCAGCTTTCTTTTTGTATTTTGAAGAAGAAGATCTTTGTAGGTCCTGCAATGAAAGTGTAAGATTAAAAAGGTTGCTTGAAGCTTGAGATAGAAGCAGCTGAGCTCACACCCTTCTTCAACCTGTGAAGCCTGAAAACACACTACAATTCAACACAAAACGTGAGATCAAAATACATGCTAGTATGTTAAGAAAATTGAATCATGATCAACATTACGTATATACTGATTACTCATGTCCATCAAAATACTAATCTACTTCGCATAAACAATCAAGTTGAACTACAAACGATTATTCTACTGTGTCAACAATGGCCCTCTTGAGATAACAAATAAACAATTTAATCTCACATAAGCATTAAAGAAAATAGGGGTTAGAGACAATATCACCTCAACCAATTGCAAAAAAAAACTACCACATCCAAGAGCTCATGGACCTCCAAAGTCTGATATTTATTAACAAATTAAAGCAAATGCTTGATACAATTTTCTCATAGTAACTTTGTTACAAAAGTCCATCAAATTAGAGCTGAAAGAGCCTCTTTTTAACAAATGAGAGAGTGCTAAAACCAAAAAACCAACCCTAACCAGCTTAGCCACCTAACAAAGAGCCTAGACCTAAACTGGAGAACCGGGAGTGAGGGGAGGCCTCCACCCAGGCAAGGCGCCCCCACTCCAAACCTGTGCACTGAAAACAAGCCAAGGATGAGGCCACACGTGTGAGTCTGGATGTAGGTAAGCTCATCCTTTAGGTTTGGCAGGAGCCTGAGCTAGGTTTGGGAAGCCCATTGATGGTGTAAGCTTCAGTCTTCACCTCGATCAAATCACCGGACCAATGAGAGCTCTCCATCTCATCTTTAGTTGGAGATGACATGTCTGATAACTGATAATAAATTAATTGCTCTCTTAATGATGACTGGAGCTGAGTTATGATAACTCCAATCATCGTAAGTGTTCCATGAGCCTTCAATCACTGAATTATGAGTCCGAATCACGAACGGGTTTTTTCCATTTAATTTATGGAAAAATTAACCCAAAAAACTTAGGAAAAGTAATTAAAAATCAAAAAATATTTTCACTGTTCGAAAAAGATTTTTTCGAATTTTTTTTTTGTGTCCAGATGACTTAGGTCATGACCATGATCTATCTAAATAATGTCTAGTAGGCTTATAACACTCAGTTGGGCTCTAATAACCCCCCAAGGCCCAGAATTCAACATCGGGCATTCCGGCTTTGGAGGAAGCGGGAGAAAACCTTGTCAATTATACTCGGCTGAAGGCAAAGCATAATTGTCAGGGGCAAAAAACTCCCTGGAATACCCTATTTGAGATTCTACGTCTCAGGAGACCGAACCACTCAAAAATATCCTATTAGCACATTTTATTACAAACCCCGCGGAGCCATGGTCAAAATTATTCAAATAAAAAAGTGACTAGCCAATATTGGCTAGACAAGCAGACAGATCAACTGATACACTGGAATTAGACTTTGAACAAGTCTATCAACTGGCGGCTCCTCAGGTAACCCAACTTATGGTACAAAAAGTTGGATAACAGGCATAACAGGTTATCCTTTGTCATTGTTGTCAAAGGGGGAGAATGTTTAGAGGTTGCCATCAATGCCAGAAGGGGAGGTTGTTGAGTATATAGTTGTCATTGATGTCAAAGGTGTTTACGAATGACAACGGAATAACCAGTGGATATGATGGCAGGATAAACTCAGTGAAAGACTAAGGTAGTGATGGCATGGCATGGCATAGTTGAGGATGTGGCATGACACATATGATGACATGGAATATGATGGTGTCCTAATGATGATGTCATAAAAGTTCAGTTATAACAACTACAATGGATGAGATGGACATGGATGATAAGACATCATGAATGACTGATCTAAAGACTTCCAAGACAGTGTCAACAGTATGATGTAAACAATGGTTAATGAAACAAAGAACAGAGGTCGAGTGGAAGTAGAGATGCAGTATGAATGACAAAGCTAGTTAGACAAATGAAGAGTGGAACTGCTGAAGAGTGAAATGAATGGGAGATAGAGTATATGTAACAATCGAAGAATAGAGAAACTATATCTACGAGAGTGTTTATAAATTTCTTATAATCAATAGCATGATGAAATTATCTGTGTATATAAATCTTCAAAACTGTTAGAAACAGTCGCAGAGGATTTCCACAAAGAAATTGTGCAGATCCGCAAAGTCATGGTGAGATCTGCATTCGATCTAAAATCGACGGCCAAGAAGCATCCCACATGAGATTCGACGATTAAGGATCAGTTCGGCAACAATCAAGATCAGATGACTTATTTTAGTCCCGCACTAGATCCAACGGTTAAGGATTAATTCCGATAGTTAGGAGGAAAATCCAAAGTTCTGCAAAAGATCAAGAATTGACGACTAAGATTAGTTCCGCTAAAAGAGATCGACGGTGCCGAAGAAAAAATGTGGAAAGGGAAGTGTGGAAATAACGTTTAAAGATTCTATGAAGCCGCAATCTAGAAGATCGAAGGTCGGGAAAGACTATGCAAAAATGACGGCGCGGAAGAAAAATTGTGGAAAGAAGCTTGCGGAAAGTCAAGATACGATTTGAGGAAATGTTACATCTCGCATCCTGTATCCAGCGATCCAGAAGATCTACGAACAGGAAGACATCCACATAAGATCAAAGGTGCAGAACGATTGGTGCAGAAAGACAACTGCGGAAATCGCGAAAAGACATTTTGGAAAAAGCACATACCCGCATTCTGCAATCTGCATCTTACCTCAGATCAACGATCAAGAAAACGCCCGACGAAGATCAACGGTGGGGAATCGTTGATGAGGAAACCGTGGTGCGAAAATACGATTTTGAGGAGGAAATCTATGCATTAGATCGACGGTCCGGAGAGACTTGGAAATAGGATCAACGACTCTGATTAAAGCTAGAAGATGATCCTGCGGAAAGAAAATAGAGAGTCTCAAAATTAGATCAACGGCCTAGATTGATTATGGAGAACGAGATTGCGGAAGCATCAGAAAACATTAAGTCGAGCTGCGGAAATGAATTCTGAGGTGCTGAATGAATGAAAGGGTGCGGAAGAATGTTCTGGTTCGATATTTACAGGTAGTAAAGTTTTCCTGCAATCCTTACAAGTGATGCCCGCAATTATGAAGAGATTATACGCCATTATTGGAAGAGTATCTGATAGTTCTAATTTTAATAATTAAATGTTTGTAAATAGAATTATGATAAGTGTGATTATCAGATTTGAAAGGGCATGCTTGTGAAACAGTGTGTTTCCAGAACAATACATCCGGAGGAAACGTGAAAATACTTATACACAAAAGTATGAGTGAGAGAAGGGCCTTGGAGTCCAAATCAGAAAATTAGAAACAGAGACCAGTGGGTGTGACAGAGAATAGAGGGAAAAGAAATCTAGCATATTACAGAAAACATATTAGGGTGGCAGGGTGGCGCTAGGGCAGGAAACAGGTCTGCAGGGGGTTGTTGCCTCCTTCCAATAGAAGCTGGTAAATGGGGTGTAGGGACATCCTGTTAGTTGTAGCTGACAAAACAAGGTGTCGTATCGTTCTTTTAGTAGCAACTGATAAACTAGGGGGTCGTAGTCTACTTCCAGTGGTAGCTGGTAAATAGGGTGTCGTAGCATCCTTTCAGTAGCAGCTGATAAACCAAGGGGTCGTAGCTGTTAGTTTTGTACTTAGGGAAGTGTTCCCCTAGTGAATTTTTCCTTAGTCACTTAGAGAGGGGACATAAAGTGACCCTTGCATTAAATGACTTAAGTAAAGGCATTTAATTTGACTTTAGAGCATTAAAGTCACTTTTTGATAAATTTAAGTGGGTGAGTGAAATTAATATTTTAGAAATAAAATATGAGCATTGAATTTCAACCCTTAATCTAATCTAATCTCCACCGTTAGATTAGACTCACCCTAGGGTTTTCTCAAAAGGTCATGGGAAATGCATTTTGCATCACTTTTGTAGATTGAAGTGAGAAGAGAGAGCTGAGATAGAGAAGAGAGAAAGTTTCCGTTTTTCTTGAGCAAGAGGAAAAATTTTGCAGCACAAAAATCGAGAGAAAGGACAGCGACAAAGAGGGCATGAAAATCGAGGTGAAGACAAGAGCATTTATTGCTGGTCCGTACAGTCCGTACGGTACGGTTTTCGAGGCAGATTTTTGGGCATGATTTTCAAGAAATTTTTATTTGGGCATGATTTCGAGGTTCGTACGGAAATTGAGACAGAAAACCTAAAAAATCAGAGTTTGATTTTTGTTGCTCGACACGCAAATCGAGACAGAAATTTATCTTCCGAGTTGAGATAAGTTGGTTTGATATTTTCTGTGTATTGCTGTAAATGATAAACTTTTCCTGGAAAACTAAAAATACTCTCTCTGACTAGTTTCCCCCTAGTGGGTTGTTTCCAGGGCCATTGGCCAAAAATCCTAGTGTTCTGTGTGATTAAATGGCGTGTTGATTTTTATTTCCTATCATTGAAAAGATTGTTTACAGCAGTGTTTTAAATTTGAAAATTTTTGTTTATTTCTAGCACTTTATTTTTCTGAGAATGTCATAAACAGTGATATAAATTTTACTTGAAACCGGTGGCTGAAAACTAGTGAAAAATCTACATGGTATCAGAGCGGGTTGTGGCAGAAAATTAAATTTTAGTAGTGAAACAGTCATTTCTAGAATTCAGAAAAACCTTTGTGACAGTAGTACATTTTGTTGAAACTTGTTTTTTGAGAAAATGACTTTCGTGGGGTTGAGAACTGAGGATAAGTTGGATGGGGCAGCGAACTTTGTCTCATGGAAAGCCCGGATTTTACTTGTGCTGAGGGAGAATGATTTGTGGAAGGAAGTAGTTAGAAGCACTACAACAAATCCCATTACTATTTCTCCTTCTACTAATGCAGCCACGAGGATAATCTTAGATGCTGTTAAAGACCATGTTATTCCTCACATTTCAGCGAAGGATCATGCGCATGAAATGTGGACTGCTTTGGTCGGTTTGTTTGCTAGTACTAAAGAAAACAGGAAGACGGTACTTAGAGAGAAGCTGAAGAACGTCAAGATGGTCAAAGGAGAGGCATGTATGCCTTATCTTACTAGGATCTCTCAGGTGAGAGATGAGATTGCAGCTGTTGGGGTGGCCATTGATGCTCCTGAGTTAGTGCGGACAACCCTGAATGGGGTGACTGCACCTTGGGCTGTGTTTGTTCAGGGGTTGGTGGCCAGAGAGAACTTACCATCTTGGGGCAGAATATGTGATGACTTTGTTCAAGAGGAGACTCGGATGGGTTTCTTGCAGTGTAGTGGCTCTACTAGTAGAGGGGACGAGGAGGATGTGGCATTGACAGCGAAGGGGAAAAAGAAGAGCAAGAAGGGTCCCAAGAAGGGTGGGGCCAAGTAGCAACAGGATGGGCAAAAGAAGGATATGAGCACTGTGACGTGCTTTGCATGTCACAAGATGGGACACTATGCTGCTTCAGCTGAGATTGATGATTTTGCAGCTAGATTTCAGAGTGAGTTTTCACTATGCATTGGGCATATTCAGAGAGAGAGAGCATCCATTCTCACCCGTGCAGATGTTGACAGACAGAGGGAATTTTTTTGTGTGATAGACCATTTTTACAGTGCATCTATTTCCAACACTTGGTACATAGATAGCGGAGCCTCGAGCCACATGACAGGTGCTCGTGAGATGTTCTCCGAGCTTTCACAGTTAGATACAGATGTGGAGGTTGTGTTGGGAGATGACTCAGTAGTCAGTGCAGTTAGATGTGGGGCCATTACATTTCAGAGGGAGTCCATGAGTCCCATGGTATTGCGGGATGTATTGTATGTACCTGGCTTGAAGAAGAACCTAGTGTCAGTTTCCATGATCGAGGATCAGGGTCTTGGGGTGTCTTTCATTGATGGACACGTGCATATGTTTCCCAAGACTATAGGACCATCTTCTTTAGTTGCCATTGGAGCGAGATGTGGGAAATTGTATAGGCTCTTGTTTCAGTCGCAGCATGCTTTAGCACATAGCAACAACAGTGAGTTGTGTGAGCTTTGGCATAGGAGGATGGCTCACTTGCATCATCCAGCCTTGGGGTTGTTGAGGCACATGGTGACAGGTTTACTGGAGTTCAGCATAGGGTAGAGTGATGTGTGCAGGGGGTGTGCTTTGGGAAAGAACACCAAGACTGCTTTTCTGAGCAGTGATAGCAGGTCAGCTGGTACTCTTGACTTGATACATTCAGACTTATGCGGACCTATGTCTTCTGTGTCCTTGAGAGGATACGAGTATTATGTGACATTCATTGATGACCATTCCAGGAAGACCTGGATCTACTTTCTGAAGAGCAAGAAGTCTGAGGAAGTCTTGCAGAGGTTCCAAGAGTTCAAAGCTCTTGTGGAGAATCAAACAGGGAGGAAGATCCGAGTCTTGAGATCGGATAACAGGGTGAGTATACCTCCAAGGAGTTTGATGGAGTTTGCAGACAGGAGGGGATCAGGAGACAGTTGACAGTTCCGTATACTCCAGAGCAGAATGGAGTAGTAGAGAGGAAGAACAGGTCCATTGTTGGAGCAGCTCGAGCTATGTTACATGACCAGTCAGTTCCTTTCTTTCTCTGGGTTGAGGCTTGCTGCACCGTTGTATACCATCAGAACAGGAGTCCCCATCGAGCAGTGGGGAATATGACACCTGAGGAGTGCTTTTCAGGCAAGAAGCCTGAAGTTGGCCATTTTCGTATATTTGGTAGTCTGACTTATTCTCATGTCCCTTAAGAGAAGAGGACAAAGTTAGAGCCCATTGTAGAGAAGGGCATCTTTGTGGGTTATGATGAGACTGCGAAGGCTTTTCGTATTTATGTTCCCTCTCAGAGGAAAGTGGTGGTGAGAACGGATGTGAAGTTTGAGGAGGAGCGAGCCTTCAGGAGGTTGAGAGAGTCAGAGCAGGGAGAGCAGCAGGTCCCTGCACCTCAGGTTGTGGCACAGGTTCCATCTATGCAGCAATCAGGATCATAGGTTTTCGACATTACAGGACCATAGAGTGTTGGCATAGGTTCACCAGGTTCAGTGGTTACGCCAGTAGGGTCTTCGGGGAGTTATGGGTCTACTATTACAGGTACACCTTACAGGGGATTGGGATCAAGATCAAGATCAGGATTACAGGGTACACCTAGTGTTGGCACACCAGCTTCAGGTTCACAGGTGACTGGGGCTTCTAGCTTTGGTAGTTCTTCAGATGAGGACATGCCAGTGTGGGAAGAACGTTCAGGGAAAAAGAAGCCGAAGTGGCTTCGAGAGACCTTGAAGGATGCCTTAAAGGCTGGGACACCCAATGACAAGGTGAGAGCCATCAAGATGCCTGACAGGTTGGGCATGGTGTTGGTGGCTTGCACACGAGATTCTAAGCCTTCTAATTTTGAGGAGGCCTCACAACATTCGGTATGGATAGATGCCATGATGGATGAGTACCATGCCATCATGAAGAATGATGTATGGGAGATTGTTCCGAGACCAGAGGGGAAGTCAGTGGTGACTTCGTGTTGGCTTTACAAGCTGAAGCATGCGGTAGATGGGAGTGTGGAGAAGTACAAAGCCAGGTTTGTAGCGCGGGGGTTTTCATAGGTTGAGGGCATTGATTATGATGAGACTTTTGCGACGGTTGCTTGTTATATGTCGATCAGGGCATTGATTTCCATTGCGGCGGAAATGGGTTGGAAGATCCATCAGATGGATGTGAAGACCGCATTTCTTAATGGGATCATACAAGAGGAGATTTACATTGAGCATCCTTAGGGCTTTGAGATACATGACAGAGAGACACATGTATGTAGGTTGAAGAAGGCCCTTTACAGGCTGAAGCAAGCACCAAGAGCTTGGTACTCTAGGATTGATTCTTACTTGCTGAGTATGGGGTTTCAGAAGAGTGAAGCAGATCCGAATCTCTACTTCATCATGGTTGGAGATGATCCGCTTGTTCTTTTGCTATATGTTGATGACTTGTTTATCACAGGGAGAGAGAGTCCCATTACAGCTTGCAAGAAGGATCTTGCAGTAGAGTACAAGATGATTGATATTAGGCTGATGCATTATTTTTTGGGATTGGAGGTTTGGGAGGAGCCTGGACATATTTGCCTGGGGCAGGGAAAGTATGCGGTTGATATTTTGAGGAGATTCAGGATGGAGGATTGCAGGCCTATGTCGACACCTATGATCACCAACTGGAAGAAGCTTCATGCTTCTGAGGTAGAGTTGGTGGATCCTACTTTATACTATCAACTTATTGGGTCATTGATGTATTTGGTCAACACTCGGCCAGATTTGTGTTTTGTAGTGAACACTCTTAGGCAGTTCATGGTTGAGCCTAGGAGTGTGCATTGGGTCGCTACAAAACATGTGTTGCCTTCTCTTTCAGGGACAATGGATTTTGGTTTGGATTATAGGAGGTCAGAGGGGATTAGATTGGTTGGCTATATAGATTCAGATTGGGCAGGCAGTGTGGCAGATCGAGAGAGCTCTTTAGGATGTTGTTTCAGTTTGAGCTCGGCAGCAGTGTCGTGGTTCAGTCGAAAGCAAAAGTCCGGTTGCATTGAGTACTGCAGAGGCTGAGTACATGACAGCCAGTTTAGCCAGCTGTGAGGCCTTGTGGCTTCGCAAGTTGTTGGTGAATCTATTTGGTCAGGAGCTTAGGCCTACGGTTATTTACTGTAACAATCAAAGTTACATCCAGCTCTCTGAGAATCTGGTTTTCCATGACAAGTCAAAGCAGATTGAGATTAGGTACCATTTCATCCGAGACTATGTTCAGAGAGGGGCAGTGATGCTTCAGTACATTTCCATAGATGAGCAGGTAGCAAACATTCTGACAAAGTCTTTGGGGAGGGCCAAGTTTGTCTTCTTCAGAGACAAGTTGGGAGTGGTGCAGAACACCTTCCTCGGTAAGAGGGAGTGTTAGTTTTGTACCTAGGAAAGTGTTCCCCTAGTGACTTTATCCTTAGTCACTTAGAGAGGGGACATAAAGTGACCTTTGCATTAAATGACTTACGTAAAAGCATTTAATTTGACTTTAGAGCATTAAAGTCATTTTTTGATAAATTTAATTGGGTGAGTGAAATTAATATTTTAGAAATAAAATATGAGCATTTAATTTCAGCCCTTGATCTAATCTAATCTGCACCGCTAGATTAGACTCACCCTAAGGTTTTCTCAAAAAGGCATGGGAAAGGCATTTTGCCTCACTTTTTGTAATATCCTCATCTGATTCGAAATTGAGGACCAAGACCGCTAACCTATGTGATTCCTGTGGGTTCAAGCAGTTACTGACAATTAGGGAATCAACTGAAGGCTAATGCTATTTACAGAAAATCTAGGGCATCAATATGATATCACCATTAGGTCAAAGAGGGCTAGCGGAGCCTAAGGGCACTGACATGCATGACATCTATGCATTCTTTAATGGTGCATGCACCCATTTAAGTCCATGTGCATGCATGCAAGTCAATTGCAAATTAGAAGTTAAAGTGACCTAATTAGGTCAAAAGTTAGGGTTTTCGCAGTTGAAAGTTATAAAAGAAAGATACAGTGAATGGAGACTTTACTTTTTTTTATTATTGATTTTGGAGCTCTTGAGTAGCAGCACAACGTGCGGTCACAACAGTTGGGGTTGGAGATGGTGTCTTCAATTAACAGGGTTTCGATAGTGAGATATTTGCCCTAGTCTCATCCAGGGTAAACCATCTAGGTTCACCATCCGCTCTTCAATTTATTCATTCCTTTACAGTTATCCAGTATCCATCAGAGATTGTTTGCAGGGGTACGTGTGCAGCTGTAAGGGTGTTTTTAGTTGAAAAGCCCCAAATCATTCGTTGGGTCTTTAGATCTCAGTTTACCTTCAGAACCCAGGCACCATTCTGATCATCGGTATCATACTCCAGTAACCGGTGATTATCAGATCCGGTCTTGTTCATCCTGAGCAGTTATCAGCAATTTCGGAATCAGGGGGCGTGAGCAGCTAACCTCCAGATCAATTTGCTAGTGTTCCTAGAGACCTCAGAACTTCTGCATGTGTCAGGCATTCTCTCCGGCACGGGAAGACTACCAATCCTGCAAATTCTCAGCTTCAACGAACACCTCCTTCACTGAAAACGTCACCCTTAGCTGAATTTGGGTTCGTGCTGCTGGGGTATCACTGGAGGCAGAAGGTACCAGGTCATCTTCAAATCGGCTCTTGATGCATGCATATTCTCTTAGGAGCATTTGAGCCAGCTTATTAGTGGTAAGTGTTACATTCTATCTTGCAAACCCTAACCCTAATTTCAGCTATAAAATAGGGAATTTTTGCATGGCAATTTGCATGTCCGGCTGTTTTAGTAAATTTGCATAGAAATAGAAAATATCGGGATTTGGGATATAACAGTGGTATCAGAGCTATCTTCTTGGCCAACTGTGGGCTTAAGAAATGAGAAGTAGATGAATACAGAAGAAGACCCTTTTGTAACCTATAGGAAAAGAAGGAGTAGGTACACAGAGGACTTTGAGGATATCCAACTAGAGGATATCCAACTAGAGGATATCAGCTCATACATGGAACAAACAAGTATACACTCTGACAGGGGAAAGGGAATGGGAGAAGATGAGGACAGGATGGAGTTTCGCAACTTAGTATCTGCATTGCAAGACTTAGCCAAAGGGCAAAAAGATGTACTCAATGCAATCAACAGATTATTGGTGAAACCAGAAATAGGTAACAACAGTACACCTCCCTCACCGATAGATCAAGGGTCTACAAGCAATAGTGGAAAGGTTGCGTACACCAATATACAGAATACACCGCACATATATAGTAGACCTTCCAATAGGCCTACTATGCCTCACTTCTTGGCAGATGCGGTAGGAGGTCCAGTCATGCAGGTAGAGGCTAGCGAGCCTTTTGGGCCTTATTTGCAGGAATACAGGGACTTGGGGGATGAGTTTCATGCCGCCATGTCTTTTTCAGATTTTTGCAACATGAAGAGTAGGAACAGGCCCAGGAATTTCAACAAAGGATTCAATCACAACTATGAGTTGCAGAAGACCTTGGGCAGGTTGACCATCCCAAACTTTTATGGGACACGGGGTGGTTCAGTGAGGATATGGGTTCAAAAGTTGGATATCTATTTCCAATTCAATCCCATGACAGAGACAGATGCCATTAAATTGGCTACACTCCACCTGGACGGAGAGGCTCATGAGTGGTGGTACCACGGATTGGTGACATTGGGTCACAACACCATACACTCCTACGGTGAGTTCACTCAAAAGCTCATGGAGAGGTTTGACAGGAAGGATCCAGAGATACATTTCAGGGAGATGGCTCAACTCAGACAAATAGGTAGTGCAGAATCCTTCATCTCAGAATTCCAGAGGATAGCAGTCATGGTAACAGATGTGTCAGAGAGCAGGTTGACGATGTTATTCACTGAGGCCGTAACAGAGCCACTACGGGGATGGGTGAAAGCCTACAAACCCCCCACTCTGCAGGATGCCATTAGCAGAGCCAAAGATCTACAGGATTCAGTCCCGAAGAACAGGTTCCCTCTCAAAACCAACTTTCTTGTTAGGGACAAGGACAAGAAACCTTTCCAGTAGGATGTTCCCAAGAAAACATGGTTAGATGAGGACACTAGAAAAGACTTAAGGCGGAAGAAATTATGTTTCACTTGTCAGGAACCATGGGTGCTAGGACACAGGTGTGCGGGGAAGGCGAAGGCTCACTACATCAAAGTGTATTCGGACTATGAGCAGGAAGCCACAGAAGAACTACGGGCAGCTGAGGAAGAATCACTCCAGGGTGATACACCAGAGGGAGTCATTGCTACATTATCTGGAGTACCAAGATTCCATACTCTCAGGGTTAGAGGATTAGTACATGGTCACAGAGTAGGAGTATTGATTGATGGGGGAGCAACCCACAATTTCATTGACTCCGCTTGGGTAGCCAAGAGGGGTATTCAAACCGAGAAGTTCGAAGGATTCACTGTAGCAGTAGTCGGGAACTCCACCATGGAGTGCAGCTACTGGATTCCAAAATTGAATGTCACATTAGGTAACTATCATATGACAGATTCATTTGATGTAGTAGATGTATCAGATACTCATTTAGTATTGGGTGTTCAGTGGCTTTATTCAATAGGGAAATATACTACAGAGTGCCGGACAATGGAAATGGAATTCCAGGGACTAGACGACAAACGGGTAGTTTTGAGGGGCATGAACACTTATCCCCCAAAACCGGTCTCGTCACAGAGAATGGAGGCAGTACTCAGACATGATGACATAGAATGGGCTGCAGAATGATTTGTCACCTTTAGGAAACCTCCAGAAACCAGCACACAACACCCAAGTGACATTCAGGCCTTGTTACAGAAGCACGAAAAGGTATTTCGGGACCTTCCATTAGGTAGACCGCCAGACCGAGGCTTTGAACACATTATTGAGCTAGAGGAGGGGACAGAGGCAGTCATCACCACTCCTTATCGGCATCCCAAAAGATACAAGGATGAGATCGAGAAACGATCAAAGAATTGTTGGAGCTTGGACACATTCGGCCCAGTTCTAGCCCCTTCGCATCTTCAGTGGTCTTGGTCAAGAAGAAGGGTGGTACACTGTGAATGTGCATTCACTATCGAGCACTCAACAAAAATACCATTAAAAACAGGTATCCCATCTCTAGGATTGATGAACTCATGGATAAACTACAGGGTGCCAAATACTTTTCCAAGATTGATCTTTGCTCGGGGTACCATCAAATTCGAGTAAGGGACGAAGACATCTCCAAAACAGGTTTCCGTTGTCACTATGGTCACTATGAGTTTTTAATCATGCCTTTTGGACTTACCAATGCTCCAGCCACTTTTCAGTCGTGCATGAACCATACCTTCAGAGTTTAGCTACGTAAGTTTTTGCTATTATTCTTTGATGACATCTTGATTTATAGCAAAACATGGGAGGAGCATCTGAAACACCTGGACAAAGTACTGAGCATTCTAGAAGAACACTCTCTTTACGCGAAAATGTCCAAGTGTGAATTTGGCATGAAGGAAATGCTGTATCTAGGGCACATAATCAGTGAAAAAGGAGTATAGGTTGACATGGAGAAATTTCGAGCTATCAGAGATTGGCCTGCGCCAAAAACAGTCACAGAATTGAGAGGCTTCTTAGGTTTGTGCACTTATTACTAAAGGTATGTTAAGGGATTCTCCCAATTTGCAGCTCCCGTCATAGATCTCACAAAGAAGGGAGCATTCACCTGGACAGAACTAGCACATAAAACTTTTGAGGAGTTGAAAGTTATTATGAGTTCTTGTCTAGTTTTGGCATTACCGGACTTCTCACAAACATTTGTAGCAGAATGAGATGCCTTAGGGGAAGGGCTAGGAGCAGTATTGATGCAAAATCATCACCCTATTGCATTTGAGAGCCGTAAACTGAAGAACTACGAGCGCCACTTCTCCATATATGACAAAGAAATGCTAGCCATCTTACATGCTCTCATGAAGTTTAGACAGTACCTGGTGGGCAGTAAGTTCAAAATCAAGACAGATCATAACAACTTCATGTATTTCTTGGAGCAAAAGGAACTGAATGAGCGCCAACAGAAATGGGTCAGCACAGTACAAGCCTACGATTTCGAGATCGAGTATGTAAACGGTACGAATAATATAATAGCTGATGCATTATCCAGGCGACCCGCCTCACTATCTCTCATGAGTATATCCACAGATTGGAGGGAACTTCTCTTAGTAGAATACTCCAAAAGTAAATTCGCTTGCAAATTATTGGATGGACAAATTCAGGATGATAGGTACAGGATTGTCGATGACATCACCTATTACAAGAACAGGATATACCTCGTCCCGGAATCAACTTTGAGGAAAAAAAATCATACAGGAAGGACATGACTCTCCATTATTAGGACATCAGGGTTTCTTGAAAACCTATAGATAGATTCGAGAGAGGTTCTCATGGAAGGGCCTCAAAGGGGAAGTTATGCAGCACATACGGGAATGTAGCATATTTCAGCAGAACAAGATTGAGAACATCCATCCAACAGGGTTGCTTCAGCCACTACCAATTCAAGAACAAAAGTGGGAAAGTGTCTCCATGGACTTCATTACAGGATTGCCCAAGGTCCAAGGGCTGGATTGTTTATATGTCGTAGTTGATAGATTGACCAAGTTTGCACATTTCTTTTCTATATCATCTGATTACTCTGCAACTCAAGTAGCTGCGTTATTTTTCAGGGAGGTCTTCAAGTTACACAGGCTACCTAAGACCATTGTCAGTGATCGGGATAGTAGATTCACAGGTGCCTTCTGGCAGGAACTATTCAGATTAGTGGGAACCGAACTAGCTACCAACACGAGTTATCATCCCGAGAGCGATGGACAAACTGAAATTGTCAACAAGTGGATTGAAGGATATCTAAGGAACTACGTAACAGGGCAGCAACGAACCTGGATTAAATGGCTACACTTAGGGGAGTACTGCTACAATACTACCTATCACATGTCTATTAGGATGACACCTTTTAAGGCATTATATGGTTATGAGGCCTTGGACTATGCAGATTTAGCATTCGGAGACAGTAGGGCTCCTAAGGCAAAGGATTGGATAGATGATAGTCAGTATATTCTTAAAATCTTGAAGGAAAACTTACAGACAACCTAGAATCAACAGAAGTTGTATGCAGACAGACACAGAGTTGAGCGGAGCTTTGAGGTAGGAGATTTGGTATACTTAAGGCTCCAACCTTACAGACAGTCTTCACTTAAGAAGGAAGGAGCGGAAAAGTTAAAACCTCGCTTCTATGGACCCTACAGAATAATCAGGAAGGTGGGAGAGGTGGCATATGAACTAGAACTATCACAGGAAAGTAAAATTCACAATGTATTCCATGTGTCCAACCTGAAAAAGACCATTGGGCAACACATTGCTCCATCAACAGAATTACCTCCTTTAGATGATGAAGGACTACTGATACTGATTCCTGAATGGATCATACATACTAGAGAAAGGAAACTCAGGAACTGAATGATTAGGAAATACTTGGTTCAATGGAAAGAACTACCGCCAGAGGATGCCACATGGGAAGGTGAACAGGTATTGCAGCATCCCAGTTTGCAGTTGCTTGAGGACAAGCAATCTCAAGCAGGGAGGACTGTAATGTCCTCATCTGATTAGGCATTGAGGACCAAAACCGCTAACCTATGTGATTCCTGTGGGTTCGAGCGGTTACTGATAGTTAGGGAATCAACTAAAGACTGATGCCATCTACAGAAAATCTAGGGCATCAATATGATATCACCATTATGTCAAAGAGGGCCATCGGAGCCAAAGGTCACCGACATGCATGACATCTAAGCATTATTTAATGATGCATACACCCATTTAAGTCTCCATGCGCATGCATGCAAGTCAACTGCAAATTAGAAGTTAAAGTGACCTAATTAGGTCAAAAGTTAGGCTTTTCGCAGTTGAAAGTTATAAAAGAAAGATAAAGTGAATGGAGACTTTACTTTTTTTTATTATTGATTTTGGAGCTCTTGAGTAGCAGCACAGCGTGCGGCCACAGCAGTTGGGGTTGAAGACGGCATCTCCAAATAACGGGGTTTCGACAATAAGATATCTGCCCTAGTCTCATCCAAGGTAAATCATCCAGGTTCACCATTCGCTCTTCAATTTATTCATTCGTTTACAGTTGTCCAGTATCCATCAGAGATTGTTTGCAGGGGCTCGTGTGCAGTCGTAAGGGGGTTTTTAGCTGGAAAGCCCCAAATCATTCGCTGGGTCTTCAGATCTTAGTTTACCTTCAGGACCCAGGCACCATTCTCATCATCGGTATCATACTCCAGTACTCGGTGATTATCAGATCCGGCCTTGTTCATCCTGAGCAGTTATCAGCAATTTCGGCATCAGGGGGCGTGAGCAGCTAAACCTCCAGATCAATTCGCTAGCCTGCCTAGAGACCTTGAAACTTCCGCATTTGTCAGGCATTCTCCCCGGCACGGGAAGACTACCAATCCTGCAAATTCTTAGCTTCGGCGGACACCTCCTTCACTGAAAACGTCACCCTTAGCTGATTTTGGGTTCGTGCTGCTAGGGTATCACCGGAGGCAGAAGGGACCAGGTCATCTCTAAATTGGCTCTTGATGCATGCATATTCTCTCAGGAGCATTTCAACTAGCATATCAGTGGTAAGTGTTACATTATATCCTGCAAACCCTAAACCTAATTTCAACTATAAAATAGGGAATTTTTGCATGGCAGTTTGCATACCCGGCTGTTTCAGTAAATTTGCATAGAAATAGAAAATATCAAGATTTGGGATATAACAATGGTATCAGCGCTATCTTCTTGGCCAACTGTGGGCTTAAGAAATGAGAAGTAGATGAATACAGAAGAAGACCCTTTTGTAACCTGTAGGAAAAGGAGTAGGTACACAGAGGACTTTGAGGATATCCAACTAGAGGATATCAGCTCAGACATGGAACAAACAAGTATACACTCTGACAGGGGAAAGAGAACGGGAGAAGATGAGGACAGGATGGAGTTTCGCAACTTAGTATCTGCATTGCAAGACTTAGCCAAAGGGCAAAAAGATGTACTCAATGTAGTCAACAGATTATCGGCGAAACCAAAAATAGGTAACAACAGTACACCTCACTCACCGGTAGATCAAGGGTCTACAAGCAATAGTGGAAAGGTTGCGTACACCAATATACAGAATACACCACACATAAATAGTAGACCTTCCAATAGGCCTACTATGCCTCACTTCTTGGCAGATGCAGTAGGAGGTCCAGTCATGCAGGTAGAGCCTAGCGAGCCTTTTGGAGCTTATTTGCAGGAATACAGGGACTTAGGGGATGAGTTTCATGCCGCCATGTCTTTTTCGGATTTTTGCAACATGAAGAGTAGGAACGGGCCCAAGAATTTCAACAAGGGATTCAATCACAACTATGAGTTGCAGAAGACCTTGGGCAGGTTGACCATTCCAAACTTTGATGGGACACGAGGAGGTTCAACGAGCATATGGGTTCAAAAGTTGGATACCTATTTCCAACTCAATCCCATGACAGAGACATATGCCATTAAATTGGCTACACTCCACCTGGACGGAGACGCTCACGAGTGGTGGTACCACGGATTGGTGACATTGGGTCACAACACCATAAACTCCTACGGTGAGTTCACTCAGAAGCTCATGGAGAGGTTTGACAGGAAGGATGAAGAGATACATTTCAGGGAGTTGGCTCAACTCAAACAGATAGGTAGTGCAGAAGCCTTCATCTCAGAATTCTAGAGGATAGCAGTCATGGTAACAGATGTGTCAGAGAGCAGGTTGATGATGTTATTCACTGAGGCCCTAAAAGAGCCACTACGGGGATGGGTGAAAGCCTACAAACCCCCCACTCTGCAGGATGCCATTAGCAGAGCCAAAGATCTACAGGATTCAGTCTCGAAGAACAGGTTCCCTCTCAAAACCAACTTTCTTGTTAGGGACAAGGACAAGAAACCTTTCCAGCAGGATGTTCCCAAGGAAACATGGTTAGATGAGGACATGAGAAAAGACTTAAGGCGGAAATGTTTCACTTGTCAGGAACCGTGGGTGCCATGACACAGGTGTGCGGGGAAGGCGAAGGTTCACTACATCGAAGTGTATTCGAACTATGAGCAGGAAGCCACAGAAGAACTACGGGTAGCTGAGGATGAATCACTGCAGGGTGATACACCAGAGGGAGTCATTGCTACATTATCTGGAGTATCAAGATTCCATACTCTCAGGGTCAGAGGAGTAGTACAGGGTCACAAAGTAGGAGTATTGATTGATGGGGGAGTGTTGGCCTGTTTTTCTGACCTAGGCCAATAAGGAGGTTATGCCGACACAATCAGCTTAAAGCAGCGTTCGGTGTGTTTGGATTAGCAAAACCTCGCATGTTATGTTTCTGTTACCAGCTGATTTTTCTCTTAAGGAGAAATTAAAATCAGCAAAATCTAACCTATCCTAATGTTATTTCTACCTAAATGAATCCTATAATTAGTTTCAACTATCTAAACTGTCTTATGGTTGCTTTCTTAAGGAAAGACTCCAATTTTTGAAGAGTTTTTCTGAATATAAAGACTTGTAAAAAGTATGCTACAAATTACATAAATCAATTCAATTTAACAGCTGTTAACTGAAATATACTAAAATAAAACTTAATCTGAACTATCTTATCTATCCTATCTCAGCTGAGAGCGTTTCTAAATACTAGATTAATTATTAATTAATATAAGATGAACAGAAAGACAAAGTGTACAATTTAAAAGGAAACATTTAAATCATACATAATAAGTCACTCTGTTATACAATATCTAAACTGAAAAACTGAAAATAAACAATTATTTTAGTTTTCTGAAATTAATTAATAATTAATGATCAACATAGCTATTTGAATCAAAAGATGATGTCTAATATAAAATCACTGTAAAAATACAAATGATATTTTTAACAGACAGAAGTGTATATCCTTATAGCTTAAATTTATAGTAAAAATACTAATAAACACAGTCATAACGATATATTTATTCAAATGCGATATTGAGCTGACAAAGTGAAAATGATAATTAAACACAAGTATAACAAAGCATACTGTAATTAATATTAATATAGCAGATAAGATATAGAAATATAGAATATATCCAAAACAATAATACCAGTAGTGATATCAGTCTGTAGATGTCCAGTTGCATCTCACATCCAAAGATTCAACTTCAGTAATGAAACGACACCAGCAACAAAATATATTTCAAGTATGTGTTCTTCAAACACTCCATCCTACGTTCATCAAAATTCCTAACTTATATAATACTATCATCCATTTTTCTCCATCAATGCTATATGCAACATTATAAGGTTTCTATAACTATAAAGAGAATCGAATCTCTTTTATCAAACACTTGTCACTATAAACAAAAAAACGACTAGCCTGAATGTTTACTGATTTAAAGGTACTTGGTAAATTCGTGGCCGTTGTTGAAACTCCAGCCATCAATAAACAGCCACGTCTCCCAACCAACACATTAACAACGTCCTGAAACTTTGGAGAAGAGTGATGACATATCCACTTGCGTTTAAACAAACGAAGTATCTTATTAAAATCAGTAAAAATAGATACAACAAAATAAACTAAGATTTAAATGTATGCCTGTAAAATCTGCGATTTTACAGGCATGCGTAACAAAAATATTTATTACCTGTTTTACAGCGACACAATCCATGTACTTTGAAAAGAAAAATGAGAATAACCATCAAGTTTTACTTTGAAGATCGACTACTTTTCGTGCTTCAGCTAATTTGGCCTTCAGCCTGATAATCTTTAAATTTTGTTTTTCTATTCGTTCAAGTAGGTGCTGATTCGTACCTATTATTGACCTCTTTGCTTTTTTATATTGATTCTTTTTGGTACTCATTTCTTTCCATCTGCTGATCCAATTCAGCAATTCCTCCCTAAATGTTCTATTTTCTTCTTCTAACAATGCTGCATTAGATTGGCAATGCTTAAGTTCATCCTTCAACTCTGTAATCTTGATCTGGTATGTCTTATCTAGTACTTGCTGAAGAGTTTTTTCTTCATTGGCTACCTGAGGAGAATTAGGGTTATCAATGTTTTGACCAGATGACTGGGGACTGACAAAAGATGGTTCAAGGTCTGCAATGTAGGTGTCCATACATGATTGAGCGACCTCGGCCTTACCCAATTTTGCACCATTACCCTTTATAAAAGTGGGATTATTTACATGAATAGTATCAGGGATCGATGATGGAATGTCGTCTTCAATATGGACGACTGCAGGCTGAGTATCCTGTCGATTAGCCATAGGACCCGGAATTGTATGGACACTATTCATGCTTCTGGTAATCCTCTTTGAAAACACAAGATTGTCTGACTCAAACCTTCCTTTATTGCAACATACTTGAGCTAGATGATCTAGTTTATACAGAGACTCTTTATCATGTTTACAAAGGTTATCTGGCTCGGAGAGATTTTTACAATCAACAACATTAATAGTTTTGCTTTCGGTTAATCTTTCCTCTGTTTTTGCAGGAGCACTATGACCTCTATCAGATGAGGGCTGATTCAAGATTGCTTTAGAGCAACAGGGAACTATATTCCCGTCATCATCATTACTAATCCCAGCGTTTAGGGGTAGACTGGCTTCCCCGAGCCCTTTTCTCTCTGATTCAATTTCAGGAGCATCATTGACCTCGGACTTTATAGCTTTTCGTTTTTTACGCGTCTTTGGGGAGGGGTTTGGCCAGTATTGAGTCGGCCCCAAATGACAGTCAGTTAAAAATTCATCCCATGACTTGCCATTTAAAGACAATTGATGTTGCACTATAATTTTGACAAATCCGTGGTGAAAAAGACTTCTATCAGGGTTATTAAAACTTCGAACCGCCTATGACATCGTCTTCAAACTTTGCCACAGATAAAATGGTAGATTAAGCCTACAGCCCTGTAATGCTAATAGGAGTCTTAAATGGTAATAGTGTAAATGGGAGAAATGTCCATCGCAGGACACATACCTGACCAGAATTTTGTAAAAAGCTCTCCATTCAGGCTTCAGGAACTTGACAGGGACACCTGTCTTCAGTTTAGTATTATCTGGTAATGGCAGCAGCAAAGATAAGCACTTTTTCTTATTAACCTTACTACCTTTGAACCAACGTTCTCCAACTTGTGGGAGTTTAGTTGCCTCTGCGACCTTGTCTTCATTAATAACGAACTTAAAACCCCCTATCTGCACAACGTCGTCTTTTAAATTCATGGCAAACAGTTTGGTCACCTCTGCGTGATGGCCGTCAAAACACTTAAAGAACTACCCCCACCCAACTTTCTCGAATCGCAAGGCTACCTTCTCGTCTGCTTCTATGAGCTCTGAACCAGAGATTTCGAAACGGTTCAACGGAGCCATAACCTCTTCAACACTACCTTGGTTTTGGAATGGACTGAATGGTGATGTGAAGAGGGAGGGAATAGGTATCCAAGTGTATGACATGATGTGAAAACTTCACATGCTTCGAATTTGACAGATATGAGATCTCTGGACCTGGCCATTTTTAGCCGAACCTAGCAATGATGAGTGCTGCAGCCAACTTTTATTATGATATATGCATGTTTAACCACGACTTAGCCACGACTATCAGTGAAATTGAACCAAATCGACATACCAGGGATCTTGTGATTGACGGATCATAAATTCAAACATTGATTATAGACAGTGGTCATAATGAACTCGTACATCATAGTGAAATGAAATGACTATCAATATTAAATCCTGTTAATACGATGCATCAATATATTCACAGCTGTCGGTTTATCATGAGGTGCAAGCCACATCTCTATGCCAACTCAGCGATCCGAGTGACAAACGTTATCAATTTGACACATGGCCCTTCGTAAACTCTGTCAATTAATGGTCTTCTCTAGTTTTAGCATGAAAGGTGGTAGCATTCAAGGCGATATAGTGACGAAATCATATACCCTAATGCTTTGCATGACATCTAAATAACGACTTGATTTAATATTCATGCTAAGTATATACATAAGATTTCATAGATACAGTTTTAAAACTTTCAAAAAAATCCCATTGATTAATATCCGAAATTAAATTTGATAGGATATTAAATGATAAAACTGTAATATATGAAAATTCTTATATGATAATCATTTATTTACTAACTACATATATACAATTTTTTACAAAGTGAGGGTAAGGCATTACATATGAAATATGAACATTAGGTTTAATAAAGTTTTAATTTAATAAGTCACCTAAGTTCTCATAATACCTTATCCATATCCAGCTTTAAATAAACATAAGATGTGTTTTTGTTGATTTTCCCTTGGTATACTATCCTTTCGAGTTTCTTAAATCATATATAATCATATAATTTTAACTTAATGATTGAATTGATTATATAGAAATTTATAAAACTGACTAACAGTTGCTAATTGCCAAGTTTATAAACATGTTTTCATCAATCTCTTAACATGTCATTTTACTCTTCTTTGATTGAGAGTACCTTCAGAATTGAAGATTCTGAAGGTGCTCTTTTATAATTTTGAATTGGTAAATCATAGAAAGAGCTGATCTCCCTTCATCTTATTGAGAAATGAAGGGGTTGTTGCTGGCTGCCAATAGGGAGCAACCCACAATTTCATTGACTCTGCTTGGGTAGCCAAGAGGGGTATTCAGACCGAGAAGTTCGAAGGATTCACTGTAGCAGTAGCCGGGAACTCCAGCATGGAGTGCAACTACTGGATTCCAAAATTGAATGTCACATTAGGTAACTATCAGATGACAGATTCATTTGATGTAGTAGATGTATCAAATACTCATGTAGTATTGGGTGTTCGTAGTATTGGGTGTTCAGTGGCTTTATTCAATAGGGAAATATACTACAAACTATCGGGCAATGGAAATGGAATTCCAGGGGCCAGACGGTAAATGGGTAGTTTTGAGGGGCATGAACACTTATCCCCCAAAACCGGTCTCGTCACAGAGAATGGAGGCAATACTCAGACATGATGACATAGAATGGGCTGCAGAATGATTTGTCACTTTTAGGAAACCTCCAGAAACTAGCACACAACACCCAAGTGACATTCAGGCCTTGTTACAGAAGCACAAAAAGGTATTTCGGGACCTTCCAGCAGGTAGACCGCGGCACTGAAATCAAACCGAAAACAAAAAAAAATTAGAGTTTGATTTTTGCTGCTCGGCACGTAAATCGAGACAGAAATTTATCTTCCGGGTTGAGATAAGTTGGTTTGATATTTTCTGTGTATTGCTGTAAATGATAAACTTCTCTTGAAGAAATAAAAATACTCTCTCTGATTGGTTTTCCAATAGTGGGTTTTTTCCAGGGCCATTGGCCAAAAATCCTAGTGTTCTGTGTGATTAAATGGCGTGATGATTTTTATTTCGTGTCACTGAAAAGATTGTTTACAACAGTGTTTTAACTCTAAAATTTTTTGTTTATTTCCAACCCTTAATTTTTCTGAGAATGTCATAAACAGTGATATAAATTTTACTTGAAAATGGCGCTGAAAACTAGTGAAAAATCTACAATAGCCTCCTTCCAGTGGTAGCTGGTAAATAGGGTGTCATAGCAATCTTTCCGTAGTAGCTGATAAACTAGGGGGTCGTAGCTTCCTTCCAGTAGTTTCTGGTAAATAGGGTGTAATACCATCCTTGTCTGTAGTAGCGGGCAAAGTTATTTGTAAATAACAATTTTGCAGTAATTGGACGTATTGGTGGTTTACCCTATTGGGCTTCCACGTTAAAATTGTGTTCTGTGTATTCTTGTTGTTATGCGTTTTTAAGTAATAGTTTTAAAAAGTGGTTAAAATAGTAAAAAGATAACAATATTGATTCACTTTGCCCCTCTCAGTATTGACCAATAAACCAACAGATGATGCCAACTACAATGTGAAAGGATTTGGATCTACATCTCTTCTGTTGGAATCCAATGACTTACTACATCTAAATGATGCGTTGTATGTACTTGGTATGAAAAGAAACTTTGTCTCCATCTCCGTGTTAGAATACAAGGGATATAGAGTTACTTTTGCAGATGGAAATGTGCTTGCATGGCACAAGAATTCTAGCATGAACACAACAAAAGTGATTGGTGTAAGGGAGGACAACTTGTATCGTCTGAGCACTCTACCAGCTCAAGCTTTAGTTTATGATTCCACTAGCATCAATGAGCTATTGCACAGAAGACTAACTCATCTAAACTATCAAGCTCTCCCAGCATTAAGGAACATGGTGACAGGTCTATCAATGCTTCATGTAGACCATGCCGGTGTATGTCGAGGATGTGCACTTGGTAAGAATACCAAGAGTTCCTTTCCAAAAAGTGAAAGCATATCCAAGGGAATATTGGATCTAGTCCACTCTGACTTGTGTAGACCCATGACTGTTACTTCATTGGGTGGTTACAAGTAGTATGTAACATTTATTGATGACCACTCATGATTTACATGGATATACTTCCTCAAGACCAAGGAATCCGAGGAAGTATTCAACGAATTCAAGGAATTCAAAGCACAAGTCGAGAATCTATCAGGAAGAAGGATTAAGATCTCGATATCAGACAATGGTGGAGAATATACCTCTACAGAATTCAATGATTTCTGCAAGGTGTTGCTGCCTTTCACACACCTGGGTCACGTGGCAGAAATCTTCAAGCCACTTGGTGTGTCCTTGGGGGCAAGTCTCGAGTCAAGGCTGTCACCTTGTTCTTGACTCCTCCGTTTAGGCTCAACTCCTAACGAAGCCAAGGGGGGTAGACCCTATTAAGTTACTAACGCTAATTACTTAGTATGGTGATGTTAAACTGAATGAATTACTTAGGAGTTTGAAATTTAACCATAAACAACCATAGATGACAAGATACAAAATGGGCGCACGAAAGCACAATGCTGAGACACAATATATATATAGCAAGAAAATAACCAGTGCCTTAAAATGGAGTCAAAAGAAAATCAATGTACTTGCATGTGCTTGGAGTGAATGTTTTGCAATTGCCTCTTGGTACGTTTTAAGTTAATGTGAAATATGAGTTGATTAAAATTAGACGAAGCGGTGGATTCTAGATATACCCGAGAGTACTTGGAGTATGTCCAAAACTAAACCTTCATGGCTACCCGCAAGGAATATGTGAGCTGAATGGAGTCTCTAGGGCTATTGTTCATAACGCACCCGTTAGGGTGTGACAGAGATCGGCACCCCGAGGTCACTTTTCAGAAGTTTCTGCTTCCTTTGGGTATTTTGCCACCGTAATGGTTTGATCTAGGTGTTGGATTTTCACCTGATGGTTTGTCAATTTGGGAGAGTGAATCCTAATTATACTAGCCACTCAAGTGCTTTTGATACAGCTTGACTGATCGGACGAACCGCAGCCAAGTGCAGAGCATACACACCGGAGTCTTTTCAATTTTAGTAAATTTTGAGATGGATGTTCTTGTTAAAAAGAAAACCCTCCAAGAACCTCTTTCGGGTCAAGTGGACCTCAATCGGAGAATCAAGGAGGGGTTGATTTTATTATGGTTACTGAAATAAATGATGATAACAAATGAAACATAAAAAGATAAGCAAACCACAATTTTCTAATTAGACTACCACGAACCTTTCTTCACTTTTCGGCTCAAAAGGAGGCTCGTGGGGTAAGTATTAAAGTTACTTTGAAACCAATAGAAATGGAATATGGAAATGATTTTAAATCAAGGTACACTACCCTGCAGATTAGTACTATGCTAGATTGAAAAAAGATGACCGAAAAGCAAAAAATGACATGGACGCAAATCCCCCCAGGGGGGATGGGAAATGGGCTCGAAAGAGCCTATTTAGAATTATTTTTATTACCAGCGGTTACAATATCAGCAAACTGATATGATGCCTCTTGATTCTTATACATAATGAAACCAAGAGCTTACAAAGTGCAAAAATTAAAGATTTCAGTCAAAAAGGGAGACCCCTGGGGTGATTCAGAAGGCCCAAAAGTCACTTTCGAACAACAACTCCTCCTCTTTTCTGTTATACCTGCTAAAAACCAACAAGCTTATTAGACTGAAATATGCCCAAAAGCACTTTGAAAGTACCTTTGGTTTAGCTTACTTTTAACCAAAAAAAGGCTAAGTTAAAACTAGTTAAAAAAAGGTAAAAAGGAATAAAAAAAAGCAAGCTTTCCTTGGGATCTTGGGTTGCCTTTTAGGAAGCCAATATGATATGCATTGATTGCTAGATTTATCTTTTATAACAGAAAACAGAAATCTAATGCATGCAAGTTACAAATTCTCTTTAAAATTCCATGCAAAAAGGACGATTTCCCTAAAGCTAGATCTAGAATGCTTATGAAACCTTTTAAGAACAAGATCTAGATTATGGGCTTTGAGAAGATAGATCTATGTTAAATTTACTTTAAGATAATAGATTTAAACAATATCAAAGCTGTGAACAAAGTAACCAGGTAAAAAAAATTGATTTTGAAGGAGGAAAAGGAGAAGAGAAGTGCTTGTTGCTGAAGCAGATCTGCAATGGAAACTTGTTAGTGGAATACAGAGGGGCAATGTTTTCACAAAGCCTTTGGATGTACAGTGGAGTCAAACTAGATCCACACCTCGTCCAATCCTTGCTACCTGAAAGTTAAACACACAATCCTGCACGAAACCTCATGAGATCTGGATATATATATGAAAAAGAGACAAGAATTACATGCAAATAAACTTATTAAACATGTATAATCTAGATCTTCTAACATATATACTATGAGATATAAGAAAAACAAGTAACCTTACTTGCCCAATTATACTCCTATTGATTCAGCTGAATCGTTCAAGCCAGACAGGGTTTAGATGGAAAAATTGAGAGAAAAGTCGGCAACATCAATAGCCGTAAGACAATGCTTAATCCACACATATGAGAGCATTACACCATTTGGCCTCCAAAGCTTCTTTATTTCAACAATCAAAAGATTACAACAGTATTACAATAGCAAGCCTTTCAATCCAACTCTAACTAGCTTGGAAGAGGCAGCCCGAGCTTTATTTATACAAAAAAGGGAGATCCAGCCCAGGGGGTGCAAATCCCAAGGAGATAGACCACTGTAGGTGAAGGAGAGTCCATCAATGCCCGATCTGTGTCTAGCTGAGCCAGATCTGAGTTTCACCGAGTGCAACTGTCAATCGGGGAATGATTTGACTGACACCTCAACTTGTTGACTGAAGCATCCACCAAAACTCATCCAGATGAGCCCAAACGTGTGGAGGAGAGAGGGAGGGCGAAATTCCCCATAAAGGATGCTGAAGTTCAACTCTGGATCTTTCCAGATCACCTCCTTCTGTCAAGGATTTGTCAGATCTAACCAATTTGGTTCAGATCTGACTGATTTCAATCAAATCGGTTGAGAATCCATTGATCCATGATTTTGGATTTCCTCCATTATTCATCAATTTATTAATTAAAATAATCAATAATTGATTTTTTGGGGCTTTCTGACTTGAGTGATGGAAAATCACTCAAAACTAGGAAAAAGTGGCTCCATGGGTTTACATGGTGCTCATAGCTTGAAAATGAGCACCTACATGACTGAAACTGATTATTTGGCCCACTTTTATTACAAAATCAATTTTTCCAATTAAACTATTAAAAAATAGCCTAAGTTTTTGGAAAAATTAAATTTTAATAAAAAACATTGAAAAAACTAAAAAATTTGAAAAATTGAAAAAACCTAGGGGGACTTAGACATGGTCATATGACTCAACCATGATGTCTAGCATGTTTATACATTGACACATAGACTCTAATAACCTTGATAGGCCTAAATGCCAAGCCAACCACCCCAACTTTGGAGGTATGGAGTGAAAAAATCAGAAATTATCAGTCGTTTATTCAACAACCAATAATAACCAAGGGAAAAAACACCTTGGGCTGATCGGATTGACAAATAAAGTCTAAGAGACCGAGTCTTTTATAGACACTATCATGCTAGAACATTTATTACAAATCCCCCATGGGGTATGAACATGTGATATAGTACAACAAGGCTTCCTAGAAGCAAGACTGAAGGTCTTCTGAAGTTCGAACAAGTTATCCTTGTCCAGTTCACTAGGCTCACTTGATCAAAAACCCCTAAGTACAACTTAGGTGGTAACACAAGGAAGCAAGAATTAAGAGGGAGCTCACAGTTCCCTACAACTCTCAACAAAATGGGGTTGCGGAAATGAAGAACTGAACAATTAAGGACGCAACCAAAGCCATGATACATGACCAGAGTCTACCGATGTTCTTATGGGCCATAGCATCCAAAACAATTGTTTATCTACAAAACATATGCCCTCATAAAATCTTGAAGAACATGGCTCGGGAAGAAGCCTTCACAATAATGAAGCCAGAAGTGGGACACCTTCGTATCTTTGGCTACCTAGTCTACATTCATGTGCCCAAGGTTAAAAGGTCGAAAGTAGAACCTTCAGGCAAGAATGGGACATTCGTGGGATACAGTGAGTCTTCAAAGGCTTACAGAATATACATCCTATGATCGAGGAAGATCAGAGTTAGTACGGATGTGAACTTTGAAGAAGAGACGGCTATCCAAAAAGGAAGAGGATGTGATATGGAGATCGATGATGATGAAGAGATGAGATCATCTCCCCCTCCAGACGTTAAGAGGGAGTCTGAAGAAAAGAATGAACCGATCGATCCCATTGATCCAGTTGAGCCAGTTGACTCCCATAGATATGGCAGTATGCTGAAAAAGACCTAGATGGGCACAACAGACGTTGCAGGAGGCAGAGGGGCACTAAGCTCCACATGGAATCCATCAAGAAAGAAAACGACCTCAGAGGTTCTCGAGTAATGTAGCATTGATGAGTCACATCATTGACTCAGAACCTACCACATACGAAGAAGCATTAGGACACCAAGTTTGGAAGGATGCCATGAATGAGGAGTTCTAGTCCAACATGAAGAATGATGTATGGGATGTTGTACCGAGACCTGAGGGGAAGTCAATAGTGACCTCCAAATGGCTTTTCAAGGTTAAACATGGAGTAGGTGGTAGCGTGGAAAAACACAAGTCTAGATTTGTTGCTAGAGGATTTTCTCAGAAAGAAGGAATTCACTTTGATGAAACATTTGCTCCTGTGGCTCAATATACTTCCATGAGAACCGTCATTGCTATTGCTTCAACTATGGGATGGAAGCTGCATCAGATGGATGTAAAGACCGCCTTCCTCAATTGTATTATCGAGGAAGAAGTTTACATTGAACTACCAGGAGGGTTTATAGCCCATGGGAAAGATTCTCACGTATGTAAATTGAGAAAGGCAATATACGGACTCAAGCAAGCACCTCTTGCTTGGTATGGACGGATAGACGGATACCTAGTAAACATGGGATTCACCAAGAGTGATGCAGATCCTAATCTTTACTATAAGATTATGGATGATGAGCCACTGTTTTTGGTCTTGTATGTGGATGACTCGTTTCTCACAGGAAATGAAAATCTAATTGGATGGTGTAAGAATAAGCTTTCCTTCGAGTTTGAAATGAAGGACCTCGGATTGATGCATTACTTCTTGGGATTAGAAGAATGTAAAGGAAGAAGGAAATTTTCCTAAGTCAAGGAAAATACGCCATTGATATTTTGAAGAGATTTGGGATGTTGGATTGCAAGTCCATGGCTACCTCGATGGATGGAAATTTCAAGAAATTGGAGTCTACTTTAAAATCTGATATGATTGATCCCACCATGTATCGCCAGTTGATTGGCTCTCTGATGTATTTGACAAACACCAGACTAGATATATGTTTTGCTGTGAATACTCTTAGCCAGATTATGAGTGATCCGAGGCAGATTCATTGGGTTTCTGCAAAACATGTTCTCAGATACTTACGTGGTACTATGGGATATGGTCTAAGATATGCTTCAGGATGTTACATGATATTGCAAGGATTTTCTGACTCAGATTGGGTCGAGTGTGTTGCAGATAGGAGTACTTTCGGATGTTGCTTCAGTTTGGTTTCTGTAGTGATTTCTTGTGTAGTAGGAAGCAGAATTCGGTATCACTTAGCATCGTAGAGGCCGAGTATCTGACTACTAGTGCAACAACTCGAGAAGTAATATGGCTTCGAAAAATCCTTGCAGGATTGTTTTGTTCAGATTCCAGGACCAACTGTGATTCACTATGATAATCAAAGTTGTATAGGGATGCCAGTGAATATCGTATTTCACAATAAGACGAAGCATATAGAGATTCGATATCACTACATTCGTGATATGGTGCAGAAAAGTGTGGTAGAGTTACAGTATGTTTCGATCGATGACCAAATTGCAGATATTCTTACCAGGCCTCTTCTCAGGACTAAGTTTGAATACTTTCGTAAAAGACTTGGAGTAGAAGAAAATGCATCCCTCGTGGAGAGGGAAAGTCAAGACTGATATCTATGATGCTTTCACACTAGTGCATCTACTTGTTCTGAATCTCAATGTTGTATGGGAGAAATCCCATTGGCATTGTGAGACAGGAAGGTAGCAGATGACTGTGTACACTAACGACCACTATATGTTTTGATTCTCAATCTGGTGTTCTTTGGAGAATTCCCACTAGCTCTTAAGATGAACTGGTAGTAGATGGTCATGTACACTGGTGGCCTCTGGTCGTCTTGGTTCTCATCCTAGTATGGGAGAAAACTCATCGACATCTTGAGACGGACTGAGTGGATCGGATTTTTGATGACACTTCTTGACGGACAGAGACAGTGTTAACAACCTTCAGTATGTATAGAGATGATCGAGATAGAAGAGATGTACAGAAGAGACCCAAATGATTGTGATTTTGATGATGACCATATATGAAGAATACCTTCCTTGTTGAGAGGGATTGTTGGAATTTGTGCAACTTCAGAAGTTATTCTTATTGTACTTGTATTGTATTTCCTTGTACCTCCTACCGAAGATTATACTGATGTATTTACTCATGTAAACTCTAGAAAGAATCAATGTAAGCCTTGGGGAAAGAATACACAAGAAAAGAATAAAAAATAAATTATTTTGTATTTGCCCAAGGTAGGTCGACCCCAGTCACACTGTCATGTCGGCCCCGATAATTTTTCACTTGGAAAATCAGTATAAATAGGAGGCACCCCTCATTATTTCATCCACACACAACAAGTTGCTCTAGCAAAAAATGTGCGCTATTGCAGTCAAGGTGTGTGTTTTTTGGGGATGTATCTTAGAGAGACATTTTCTCTTTTTCTTCTCTCATTTCTCAAGAGATATTATCTCTATACGAACGTTTGCTGGGCTTTTCCCGATTGGGTTTCCTAGGATAAATTCTTGTGTTCTTTGTTTCTATGCTTTGTCTTTTTTCTAGAGATCCTATTGTTTATTTGTAATTAAGTTATACTGCTATAATCTTGTAAACACTAACAGTGGGCATAAAGGAGGTGTGCTAAATCGAATATGACAACCCTTACATGCACAATCACGTCATACATAGGAAAACATAAAGCGTGGCAAGGATCCCCCAAGTCATGTGCACTGATTGATCCATCCCAAGAAACACCAGACACCAACCCAAGGCCCAAATGGCCAACCAAGATGAGGGGCTTCCGCCAATCAAGAGGTAGTCAACAATGCCATTAAGCCAAAACATCTTGGAATGAAAACCAAAAGGACTAGCCATGACCGAACCATTGGTCTTGAGCCTTGCTAGACCACCACTTTTACATAAACAAGCCCAAACTTGGCCTTTTACAATGGCAAAAGATCCCTTCACTTTGGTATATCCTAGAAAGCATGCTGCGGACAATCTGGGTTGTAACACCTTGCAACCATGTGTTGATGTATTTGTAACTTTGGAATGTATTCACTTGTATATTTCTTATTGTATTCCATTGTACTCCGACGGAGATGTTTGTTCCTCCGATCGGGAGAGTCATTAATATACTAAAGTCATGTAAAGTCATTGAGGTTAACCCTCCATTGTAAGTTGGGGCATTAGACCTCACAGATGAGTCATATTAGGGTTATTAGACTCTCCTAGAGAAGTCAGCCCTGTAGGGTAATTGTCAAGTGGAAATTAAGTATAAATAGAGAGTGAGACTCTATATTTTGACACACACTCACTCAACAATAGCGCATGAGTGAGAGAGAAGTAGCTCGCACAAGTGAGAGAGAGAACAGTTGTCGGAGATCATCTTTGTATTCTTGGGTTTTACTTTTGCTATTGATGCTCATTCTATCTTTGAGGAAGTTGTGGGGTTTTCTCTTTTATGGTTTCCCCGAGGAAAAATATTTGTCTCTTGTCTCTTGTGATTATTGTTGTGCATGTTATTCTCTCAGATAAGATCCTAGATCATATTGATTAAATGATAAAAATCTAACATGGTATCAGAGCCTCTATGAAAGAAGGCACTGTGCAGCTGCAGGAACTAGGGTTCCTAGTTGAAGGTGTTCTCTCCACAGATCATCAAGCAAGGACGGCTAGGCTAACTTGCCTCACTAGGGTGCATCTATTGGTGGTATCAGTTTCTGAATCAGAGAAGTTTCATTGTACAACCGAAATACAACTCCAATGGTAGCTAATGGAAATTAGGGTTTCATGCCTGAAAACCCTAGAAGACCGAATTTAGTAATCCTAGTACTTTCGCTATAACGTGAGGTTGGAGAAGGCTCAGAAGCCGAAACTTTTACAGGCCGAAGAGAAATTCGTGTTGTACACTGTGTACAAATTTCAGCCTCCGATTTGTTATACTTCAGGAGATATGGTTATTCCAAATTAGGTTTCCAGCCTCCTCCAGAATACAGTCATAAACAGGTAACCTAGGGAGATTTGCTATATCTCGGGCTAGGGAGGTCCAAATGAAATTTCGCAAGATGTTGCAGGTAGGGCACGAACTGTAGTTTCTGTGGTATGCTTTTCAGACCTAGAATGTGAAACAGTGACACGTGGAAGTCCGTACAAGTTCACTATGCTGAATAGTCCCAAAAATAGTCACCTTGGAAAAATCCAAATAAGTCCCACTTCGAGATTCCATTTCTGCTCTAACTTGTGGGGTTGGAAAGACGACTTATCAGGCTATCATAGTTAGAATTTTTAGACCTTAAGGATCCGAAACTTATGAGATACAACATAATCAATATTAGTCATTTCTACAGAAGAAATTGGAAAACTAGGGATTCCTGTTCCGGGAGCTTCCCTCCACTGTTTTCAGAAAATTAGTACATTGGACAGCTCGCCTTGAAGAGGCCCATCTTTCTATCCAATCAGAAGTTTGAAATTCCAAGTTTTGAAAATTAGGGTTTCTCTGACAAACCCTTGATCAGGCAGCTCCGGAACCAGGACAGATACCTCAAATCAGTAAGAACTAAATTTTTGCTATTTACATTTGAGGTTCTAATTTTGAAAATGACTAATCACACCAGCTTGATGACAAGCTTGGTGAAGCTGACAACTTTCGAGTATGGAAGTAGAGGACCTTCGTGATCCTTGAAGAAATTGACTTGGATCAGTATTTCAGTAAGGAAGTTCTAAGAGCTAGAGGGCAATGAGGCTAAGGCTAAAGCCAAGAGAATCATTGCAGATTATATTAAAGATCATCTCATCCCACATGTGTCATCCTTGAAGACACCAAAAGGAAGTGTTTGATGCTATGACGAAGCAATCGAAGAAGAACAAGATATTGTTATAACCACCTTGAATGGCCTCCCAAGATCATGGGATTCATTCATTTGATGAATGTGTGCTAGAAGGAAGTGATTACCTTCAGCAGACTCTAGTAAGAGTGCACACAAGAAGAAGCTCGACTCATAAGAAGAGAAGATGGGAGCAACTGAAGATCAAGCTCTCACGATTCAAAGATCTCTTAAGTGATGAGGAATATGAAGGACTCAATTCTTGAAGAACCTCTTATCCATCTTAGCATTTGGATAAGAAATGATGTTGTTATGAATGAAGAAGATAATGAAGCTGAAGGCTCAAGAGTCTACCCACGAAACAAATAAAGATATTGTCATTTCATGATATTGTTTGGTATGCATTTGTTTATATTCAGTTGATTTGTTATGCATGTTTGAGTATTTGTTATGCATTTGTTTATCAATTGTCATTTCATGATATTGTTTGGTATGCATTTGTTTATATTCAGTTGATTTGTTATGCATATTTGAGTATTTGCATTTATACTATTGAATTGCACATGATGGGTAAGAAGTCAGTGATGTTGTACAACATTCCATTACTACTTATCTAGATTGAAACCTCTTTGCTGGCATATTCGGAGTAGTACACACTCTTAATAACATTAGGGTAGAATGCATCTAGAAGTTATTGTATGTATACATGATATGGATGAATGTTGTAGCATTGGCTAAAATAGCCTCATGGCTGTGTGACATATATTTGTCACTATTAATATGTTTTGGAAATTATGATATGTTTCTAATCATGCAAATGAACTTGACTTGTAGATCATTCTGAAGAACAAGTAACGACAGTTCAGAAGAGGAACCTGACGCTTCCCGGGTCAAAGACACCATGGCGAAAGAAAGAGCTTCAGAATAATATAAAGAGAACGTAGATCCACCTCGAAAGATGAAGACCACCTTGGGCACGAGAAATAATCCAAGATGAAGAATAGTATGACGATACTTCCAAAGAAAGAAAGAGGCCTCAGACACACTCTAGTTATGTGACACTGTTGAGTGGCATTATTGATGCAGAGCCTTCTAGCTATGAAGAAGTAGACAAGAAGAAATGGAAGGAGACTACGATCAAAGAGTACCAGTTCAAGAAGAATGATGTCTAAGGGAAGTATGTAGTGTCTTCCATATGGATCTACAAGATCTAGCATGCAGTAGATGGCAACATCGTGGGATACAAGGAAAGAAAGAAGGCATAGACTACAAAGAGACATTTGCACTAGTGACGAGTCAAGTATACGTAGAGCAACCACTGGGAGTTGAGACACATGACATGAAGACTCATGTGTGCAATTTAAAGAAGGCCTTATACTTGCTCAGAAGGCACCCATGGGATAGAACATACAGTTACATAAGGAGCTTGAAGATCACCTAGAGTGATGTAGACCTTAACCTTTGCTACAAGGTTGAAGATGAAAGCCTATATAGGATGACAAGCTCACAGATGGGTGCGAGAAGAACTTTTCAACAAAGTTCAAGATAGAGGATCTTGGCATCTAGTGACCCCAGATGGATACATAGAATATTAGTAGCAAAAGAAGCTACTTGTCACTCCATTACAGAATGTTTCAATACATAGAGTATGAAAGGAAGAGGGAGAATGATGCTCCGCTTTAGAGGGAGTGACTGCAGAAGATCCTTAGGTTCGACATGGTATGACAGGATGGACAACTTACTGATGGCTCTAGGCTTTACTGAGAGTAAAGTGGATTCCAACCATTACTTCAAGGTTGAAGGCGGAAGACCAGTGATGCTCTTGTTATATGTCAATGACCTGTTCTTGACAGGAAAAGAGGAACTTATTAAAGATGCAAGAAGGAGACTTGCTGCCGAGTTTGAGATGAAGGACTTGGGTATGATGCACTACTTTCTAGGCATGGTGGTGTGGCAGAGTGCAGATGGAATCTCCCTTGGACAAGGGAAGTATGCAGTGGAGATCCCGAAGAGGTTCAGGATGATGGACTGCAAGGCCATGGCCACACCTATGGCATTGAACCTGAAGCTATTGAGTGATGCTTCATCAAAGACAGTTGATGCCACGATGTATCGTCAGATGATTTGTTCATTGATGTGCCTAATGAATACAAGACCAGACACATGCTTGAGTAAGAATATTTGTCTATCTATTACGAATTTCAGTTATGACTTCTTGGAGTTGTTGAATGCGCAGAACCCCATCCACTGGTTGTGGTTGCTCAATTTTAACAATTCTTCCTATAAGATTTGTAATAATGTTGCCCTTATCCTGTAGTTGTTGCTGTAACAGTGGGAGGAGTATTATTTAACATGTCCCATTTTCTCCAAGTCTAAGATCTGGTTGCAGAACCTGTTGTATTGGGTTCCAGGTTTCCTAATCTTGTTATTCTAGGGGTTTTAGTGGTATTCCAGGGGGAGGAAGCCATGGAGAGCATGTTGCTCACCTAGTTGCAAAAATTCAGGAATCGTATGTGGAGGTCTAACTTGCTTGGACAGGGAGACATCTGTCAATGAGATAGGGCCAGCTGTGCAGGATGAAATGTGTATGAGCTAACTCAAGGAGGGTTCCTTTCAACGAACAATCTATACAAATGGCCGCCCAAAAATCAGAGGTGACATCAGTTGGGACGTCCCCAAGATGTCACCATCTTGGGGAGGATGTGGCCAGACTTGGGGTGGAGTATTATATGTGGGGCAGAAGAATTGATATCCTTATGCTTAGATGAGAGAACACTAAGGCACAGTCGAGGACATGGACACCATATGAGTAAGCATGCTGAAAGTATGCGTCTTGTGTTGTAATGTATTGCTGGAGAATGAAGACATATTTTTAGAGTGGACTTTCTTTCTGTACTAGGATTCCCACTGAGAATTGTGTTAATGGAATGTCTATGATTATTACCATCTTGGGGAGGATGTGGTCAGACATGGGGTGGAGTATTAGATGTGGGGCAGAAGAGTTGATATCCTTATGGTTAGATGAGCGAACACTAAGGCACAGTTGAGGACATGGACACCATATGAGTAAGCATGCTGAAAGTATGCGTCTTGTGTTGTAATGTATTGCTGGAGAATGAAGACATATTTTTAGAGTGGACTTTCTTTCTGTACTAGGATTCCCACTGAGAATTGTGTTAATGGACTGTCTATGATTATTACTTTTGTTCAGTTACTGTTTTGTTATGGTATTTCTCCAAGTAATGCTTGATGATAAGGAGAGGACATGCTTAATATTATGAATTATTGTTCAGTGGGTTTTTGTTTCCTTTACATCCATGAGAATTATGTGTTTATTATGATGGATCAACATCTGATAATGTTATATTTCCATAGTGCATGTGTTGTTAAGTGGTTAAATGTTTGACCATATAGTGTTTAGTGGTGTTGTTAGCAGTTGCAAGTGTCCAAGTTGCTAGCTGCTAAGTGTCCAACCCATAGTTTTAAAAATCGGCCGAACTGGTTTCAGAATCGGTCGATTTACCGGTTTAATGGGTAACCGAATCAAACCGGTGAGCAAATCGGTTCGGTACCAAACCGGTCTGATCGGCCAAGTTATGTTAAAAATCGACCGATTTTTGTGTGGACCTGTGCACTCAAAAAAATAGGGTTTTTTCATGTTTTATTTTGTTTTTAATTTTTTTTCCTAACCTAAGTTACCTAAACCAACCCGTAACCTATTTAGTGACTACCCTCGGGCCTAAAGAGCCTGAGCCTAAGCCAGATGATGATGCCTTTGCTAGTCTAGCTCTTCTTCTTCTTCTTCTACTTCTATTTCTAGCAGCGATGATGAGTTTGATCATTGATGATGTATGACAGTTGACTATGTAGTCAGTGGTAATCACTATTATGTAGTTTACTATGTAGAATGTTGTTTTTTAGACTCTACAGGACATATAGCCTATAGGCCTCATGGATTATGTATTTTGTTCCAGTTCTAGTCTCCTAGATATGTATTGCACAATACACTTTGTGCCGTATTGATATATTGACTCTTGTATGGTATATACATGAGCAGACTTTGGATATTTTGTCTCTAATGCTTTGGAATCATGGAATAGAATCTTGAAAATGTTCTTTTTCTTTAAAATTTAAGTATTTTATGTATTTTTGAGTAAACCGATTCATTAAATTCAAATCAACTGATTTATGACTGATTCATTACCGATTCCGATTCCGATTTGGAGTTGACCCTCGACCGATTCTGATTTTTAAAACTATGGTCCAACCAGATGCCTCTTGGACAATATGAAAGTATGATAAGAGTGCTATGCACAAAGAGTTTTTCTATACGTATAGAAATTGTTTAAGCAACTGCCAAAATGCCACTTACTTACATTGATTGAAATTAAAATAAGTTTCTAATCTTTATGCCAAATTCTGTGCCTCTTTGGCCATTAACTTGAAGAGTGTATTTTTATCTTCTGGCAGATGGCAGTGGGCATGTCAGATCGGCAACAACAGGCTGATTCAAGTGTTGAGATGAAGGTGAGCTATTTGCGACAACTTAGTTTGCATGTGCAGACTTCTGGACAGTTGACTTGAGCCTTTTATAAAATTACTGCAATGCATATATTAGTTTTACAGGTTATGAAACATAAATGTAAATCTTATCTAGAATATTTTACTGAAAGATTTCTGTTTATTTTGTCTCAACTGTTTCTAGAAATCCATTGAGAAAGATGGATACTCGTTACAATGTTTTAAGAAGTATCTGTTACTCTGTTTAATTTCTGCTATCTTTTCTTTGTTAAGTTGTGATTATTTATTTTGTCTTTCATAAAGATTCACATCATGCTGGCCATGACTGTTGTCTACAAATCACATCATCGCATACTAAGCCTTTGAATATGATGAATTTCCTCTCAGATTGAACTTTGAAGACATTGTGAATCATATGGAGTCAGTCTGTTAGCTATCGTAAACTTTCTCTTAAGTATATATGAACTGCTTCCTGCCGATTTTTTCTTTCATGTATTTCAAAAGTTAAAACTGTATAAAATTATGAATATAGCTATGTGAGCTTAAAGAGATATTAGTCTAGTTTAGCTTCAATAAAGGTTTAATGTAGTGAACTATTGCTTTTCAGGCATTCAACAGATGGAGCTATTACCCATTGATATTGATAGGTTCTTGGACATTTGCCACCCTCAATCGTGTACATGATTTTATGGAACCACAGCAAAAGATTTTTTGGCTTTCTTTTCTTGATGTTGGAACAGCAGCCTTGATGGTAAGCTTCTTGTCCATGCGATGGAAAAATTATGGAAAGTTTGAGATGAGAACAGAATCACATCTGCACTGTATCTGAATCCTTGTAGCTCTTATTACAAGTATACATTTCATGTTTAGGTGCAAATGTAAACATTCATTTATGCTGGTGATTTCTTTAATCCCATTATACATATCTAACTGCATGCCTTTTTAATTTGATGATCATTTCTTTTAAGTTTTAACAATTGTATCTGCATGTTTAGGTTTAAATTTATACATTTCACATATAGGTTCATGCATACATTTCAGCTAATTTTATGATTTATGTTAGTTTTGTACCTAGAGAAGTGTTCCCCTAAGTGACTTTAGCCTTAGTCACTTAGAAGGGAGAAATAAAGTGACCCTTGCATTAAATGACTTAAGTGACATTTAATTTGACTTTAGAGTATAAAGTCAGTTTTTGATAAATTTAAGTGGGTGAGTGAAATTAATATTTTAGAAATAAAATATGAGCAATTAATTTCAACCGTAGATCTAATTCATTCTCAGCCTTTGGATTAGATGTCTACTCACCTACCTAGGGTTATGAGCAAAAAGCAAGGGAAAGGCCATTTGCATTTCATTCTTGTGAGAAGAAGAGGAGAAGAGAGCTGAAGGAGAGAGTGGGCACACATATCGAGGCAGCTTGTCCAGAGTGATTTTCAGTGGGCGCGAAAACTGAGAACATTAACTGTTGGCACAGATTTCTAGGAGTGTACGGCCTCGTTTATTGCAGTCACAGAAATCGAGGGTACGACCAACATTAATTGTGTGCACAAGAATCAAGGAGTACGACCTCATTAATTGCAGGTATAGTTTTTGAGGTGAAGTACGATTGCATTTATTGCAGTTCGTACAGTACGGATTTGGCACAGTTTTCGAGGGCAAATTTGGGCACATAGTTCGAGGAAAGTACATGCATGAGTTTCGAGGCTGCATTCAGGGTTTTCCAGGCACGAGTTCTGAGGACTGTACATCAACATTTATTGTTGTCCGTACTATACGAATTTCTAGCATTAAAAGGCACAGAAATTGAAGGCAGAATCTTTCCAGTTCTGCATAGAAATCGAGACTGAAGGTTGGTGCTACTTCGGCACTTTTTTTCAAGAAAAATATTGCACAAAAATCGAGGCAACATATGCACGGAAAACGAGGCATCTTGTGGGGTTGAGATAAGTTGATTTTGATTGTAAATGAATGCCTGATTTTTCCTGAAGCTTAATAATAAAAAATCTCTCTTTGTGACTGGTTTTCCCCTTGTGGGTTTTTTTTAGAGCCATTGGCCAAAAATTCCTGAGTACTGTGTGTTGAATGGCATGCTGATTATTTATTTTCTGTCAGTGAAAAAGTGAAGTTACAACAGTGTTTTAAGTCTGAAAATTTTATGTTTATTTCCAGTCATTTATTTTTCTGAGAATGAAATAAACTGTGACAAATTGTACTTATAAACTAGAGGCTGAAAACTTGCAAAAATCTACATGGTATCAGAGCTGAGTGGGGCAGAAAATTAAATATTTGCAGACTGACAGTCATTTCCAGAATTCAGAAAAACCTTTGTGACAGTAGTGCATTTTGTTGAAACTTGTTCTTTGAGAAAATGACTTCCGTTGGGTTGAGAACTGAGGATAGGTTGGATGGGGTAGTGAACTGTCTCATGGAAAGCCTGAATTTTGCTTGTGTTGAGAGAGAATGAGTTGTGGGATGAGGTTGTCAATAACACTACAACTCACCCCATTGTCATTCCCAGTGCTACTACTGATCCAGTAGCAGCAACTGCCTTTGAGAAGAAGGATATTAAAGCTATGAGGATTATCTTAGATGCTGTTAAAGACCATGTTATTCCGCACATTTCAGCGAAGGATCATGCACATGAGATGTGGAGTGCTTTGACCAGGTTATTTCAGAGTTCTAATGAGAATAGGAAGATGGTTCTTAGGGAGAAGCTGAAGAATATCAAGATGGTCAAAGAAGAGGTGTGTATGACTTATCTTACTAGGATCTCTCAAGTGAGAGATGAGCTTGTAGCTGTGGGGGTGGTGGTTACTGGTCTTGAGCTAGTGCGTATAGTCTTGAATGGGGTGACTGCACCTTGGGTTGTGTTTGTACAGGGTTTGGTGGCTAGAGAGAACTTACCATCTTGGGACATGGTCTGTGATGATTTTGTTCAGGAGGAGACTTGAAGGGGTTTCTTGCAGTGCAGTAGTTCAACTAGTAGACATGATGAGAAGGATGTGGCATTGACAGCAAAGGGGAAGAAGGAGAACAAGAAGAGTCCCAAGAAGGGTGGGGCCAAGCAGCAACAGGATGGGCAGAAGAAAGATCTGAGCACTGTAAAGTGCTTTGCATGTCATAAGATGGAACACTATGTTGCAATGTGTCCTAACAAGAAGAAGAAGAAGAAGCAGCAGACATCAACTTCAACGGAAGTCGATGACTTTGCCGCGAGATTTCAGAGTGAGTTTTCACTGTGCACTAGGCTTGTTGAGAGAGAGAGAGCATCCATTCTCACAAGTGCGGATGTTGACAGACAGAGGGAGTTTTCCTTGGTGACAGACCATTCTTACAGTACATCTACTTCTAGCACTTGGTACATTGATAGTGGAGCCTCGAGCCACATGACAGGTGCTCGTGAGATGTTCTCTGAGCTTTCACATACAGAGACGGATGTGGAGGTGGTGTTGGGAGATGACTCATCAATTAGTGCAGTTGGGCGTGGGACCATTACCTTTCAGAGGGAGTCCATGAGTCCCTTGGTGTTGTGAGATGTATTGTATGTACCTGGGCTGAAGAAGAATCTAGTGTCAGTTTCCATAATTGAGGATCAGTGTCTTGGGGTGTCTTTCCTAGATGGACAAGTGCATATGTTTCCCAAGACTGCAGGACCATCTGCTTCAGTTGCCATTGGATCTAGAGGTGGCAAACTGTATAGGCTCTTGTTTCAGCCTCAGCATGCTTTGGCACACAGCAGCGGTAGTGAGTTGTGTGAGCTTTGGCATAGGAGGATGGCTCACTTGCATCATCCATCCTTGGGGTTATTAAGACAGATGGTTATAGGTTTACTGGAGTTCAGCACAGGGAAAAGTGATGTGTGCAGAGGTTGTGCTTTGGGAAAGTACACCAAGACTGCTTTTTCGAGTAGTGATAGCAGAGCAACAGTGATACTTGACTTGATACATTCAGACTTATGTAGACGGATGTCTTCTGTATCCTTGAGAGGGTACGAATACTACGTGATTTTCATTGATGACCATTCCAGGAAGACCTGGATCTACTTTCTGAAGAGCAAGAAGTCCGAGGAAGTCTTGCAGAGGTTCCAAGAGTCCAAAGCTCTTATGGAGAAGCAAACAGGGAGGAAGATCCGAGTTCTTAGATCGGATAACGGGGGTGAGTATACCTCCAAGGAGTTTCATGGATTTTGCAGACAGGAGGGTATTAGGAGACAATTGACAGTTCCGTATACTCCAGAGCAAAATGGAGTAGCAAAGAGGAAGAACAGGTCCATTGTTGGAGCAGCCCGAGCCATGCTACATGACCAGTCTTTTCCTTTCTTTCTCTGGGATGAGGCTTGCAGCATCGCTGTATATCTTCAGAACATAAGTCCCCATCGTGCAGTGGGGAATATGACACCCGAGGAGTGTTTTTCAGGCAAGAAGCCTGAAGTTAGCCATTTTCGGATATTTGGTAGTTTGACTTACTCTCATGTCCCTTCAGAGAAGAGGACAAAGTTGGATCCCACTATAGAGAAGGGCATCTTTGTGGGCTATGATGAGACTGCGAAGGCCTTCCGTATTCAGCTTCCCTCTTAGAGGAAAGTTGTGGTGAGAAGGGATGTGAAGTTTAAGGTGGAGCGGGCCTTCAGGAAGTCGAGAGAGTCAGAGCAAGGAGAGCAGCAGGTCTCTGCACCTCAGGTTGTTTCACAGGTTCCATCTGTGCAACAGTCAGGATCACAGGTTTCTGGGGTTGCGAGACCACACAGCGTTGGCATAGGTTCACCAGGTTTAATGGTTTAGCCAGCAGGGTCTTTAGGGACAAGTGATGGGTTTACTATTACAGGTACACCTTACAGAGGATCGGTACAGGATTAGGATCAAGATTACAGGGTACACCTGGTGTTGGTACACTAGCTTCAGGTTCACGGGTTATTGGGGTTTCTGCCTCTGGTAGATCTTCAGATGATGACCGACCAGTGTAGGAGCAACCTCCAAGGACGAAGGCACTTAAGTGGCTTCGAGGTACCTTGAGGAAGCTCAGGAGTTTGGGGCACTTAGGGAGGATGCGAGGGCCATCAAGATGCCTGACAGATTGGGCATGTTGTTGGTGGCTAGTACACGTGATTCTGAGCCTTCTACTTTTGAGGAGGCCTCCCAACATTCAGTTTGGAAAGATGCCATGATGGATGAGTACCATTCCATCATGAAGAATGATGTATGGGAGATTGTTCTGAGACTAGAGGGGAAGTTAGTGGTGACTTCTCGGTGGCTTGACAAGCTAAAGCGTGCTGCAGATGGGAGTGTGGAGAAGTACAAAGCCATGTTTGTAGCGCGGGGGTTTTCACAGGTTGAGGGCATTGATTATGACAAGACTTTTGCGCTGGTTGCTCAGTATACGTCTATCAGGGCATTGATCTCCATTGCAGCGGAAATGGGTTGGAAGATCCATCAGATGGATGTGAAGACTGCATTTCTCAATGGGATCATACAGAGGAGATCTATGTTGAACAGCTTTTGGGATTTGAGATACATGAGAGAGAGACACATGTATGCAGGCTGAAGAAAGCCCTATATGGGCTGAAGCAAGCTCCTAGAGTTTGGTACTCTAGGATTGATTCTTACTTGATTCTTAGTTGAGCCTTCCATTGGTGAGGTCATTAAAGAGCCTTTAAAAGAACAACTCCATAGTCATTGCCTAATTGATGATAATTTGAGTTAGTATCCAACCTATCCGAATCTGGATTCAGACCTTGATCATATCATTGCAAAAGAAGAAAAGGTTGAAATTAATAAAATTTCTATTGAAGAGCAATCATGTGGTCATATTGAGGTTAAAAGCCATGTTTGTTAGGATAGAAATGAACATAGTGATATCTTTCCTTATCAAATGAATGATGATGATCATTTATCCTCAGTTGAATGTAATGAACAATCTCAAGAAGAACAACCACATGGTGATGATATACAAGTAAGCGAGCTTGACCTAGAGGCTTCTTTGTCACATCTGTCGAATTGGAATCTGTGTCCAAATAATCATCAAGAGCCTCCAAGGAATGATTCTTGTAATGCTGCTACTATTCCTCGTCATACTTTTGATCAAGGTGATTTGGTTGAGGAGATTAATCATAGTGAGTCTAGTTCTTGGGATGTTAGTTTCAATCTTGCCAATTTCTTTAGCAAATGTCCCATATCACATGCAATATTGGTGTTAAAACCTTTGGGTGATACAAATCAAGTTTTACTTTATCAATCCACCCTCCCATCCCAGCTCTTGAAGTCCTTCTCTATGGTATCATGTGGGACAGATTCTAGAAAGTGCCAAATGGTAAATGGTAAAACATTTTATCTCCTTTCATCCTTGGTGCATAATGCTTTCAATTTTGTTAATTTCTTTGATTGGGTGAATGAAAAGCTCTATAAAGACCAATTCCATATTTTCTCATTTTATAAGCAACAAATGGGGTTAATCTCAATTTTTGGTTTAATGATTTCTAATTTGTCCCTATTTTGCTTCACCATTGATCATGATGTGAGTATGATTGAGTGTGCTAACCAGAAAGAGGAGGGAAGAAATGATGGCCTAGGGGGGATGAATCATGTATCATATTCTTTTACTTCATCAAATTTAAACTTGCATAAATTTTATGATCCTATCGATCTATGGGTAGAAGAAGTTTGCAACAATCAATTTCATCCCTGGCATGATTTCATTTCTCTTCATCCATGTCTTTCTTTAATTTTCAAACAACAAGTTATAATGGCTTCAATTTTCATTCACATTGCTCACAAGCCATCTTTGATTTGTTGTATCATTAACTGTAAAGAAAGCTCAATAGGTTCGTTCAACAAGTGGTTACATTGGATCTATCATTTTACTTAGCACTTGCCTAATTGGTTAGGTTAGAGTAGGTAGGACCTAAATAGGCCTTTCCCGGCAGTAGTATAGAATCTTGCTTTGTTGTCTGAAGCTCACCTTTGAAGCTCTTAGTATAATTTTGTTATTCTGCAAAATAAAAAATCAAACTTTTATTGAAAGCTATGGTTATAGATTAGATTTATGGTGAAGAGAGAATTATGATTGCGCTTATGTTGGATTGATATTCCAAAGATCTCGTAGGATGAAATTTGAAACTGCCACAAGGGATCCGTCTTTGTTGATCTATATGCAGTTTGTTCGATTAGGCAAGAGGCAAGGCAAAGGGTGGCCACCCCATTTGAGTCATCAATTCCTAGCCCATATAAAGATCCGGAACTATCAGTGAAGGCAAAGCCCGATAATCCTTTTTGTCTCTGACCCAGTGGTTTTCTCTGATAAATTATGCAACTTCAATTGATTTTGACCAAAAGGAGCAGATTTCATTCAAGATCGAAGGATGAAGGCTAGCGATGTCATTGCCATGATTACGTTTGGAGGTTAAAACTGTTTTGGCAGGTTTCAGTGTGGGCCAAAAAAAAAAATGTTATTGTTATTTCAGGTTTTGTTTTATGTTGTGTTATTTTATTTTATTTTTATTTTTTAATGTTTGCAGGTTTTAGTCTAGAGGGATGAATGCGTAGAAAGGATTTTTTATTTTATTTTTCACTTTTAGTTTTAATTTTTAAAAAAAAAAAAATCTTGTTTCCAAACAAAACTAGAAAATTTATTAGATTAAGGTAATTTGAAATGATTTGATTTTTAATTTTTTTTATTTTGGTTAACCTAAATAATTATAATACAAATTGTTTTTAAGTTTTTTTCTTATGAAAACTAATAAAATTAGGAAAACTTAAATTAACAATAAAAATAAAGAAATGAAAGTTTTTTATCAATTTATTTATATATTTAATTTCTTTAGAAAAACTAAACTAGCACTAGAATTAGAAAACTTAATTTAAAACTAAGAAAGATTGTTTTGTTTTGTTTTAGAATTTTTTTATTAGTTTTTTTTAAGTATTCCTAAATCTAATTAATGCAAACTAATTTCTTTTAATACCTATCAAGACTAGAAATGAAATTCCTAAAAAGGAAAGTTTTTTTATTATCATTATTTTTTTGAATTTTTTTAAAGCATCCATCCTACTTTGTGAATTTAAATTGCACACACTTATTCATGGCTAAATTAAAACCTACCTACTCTATTTCAATTACAAGCTAAGAATTATTTACATGAAATGGAATTTCCAATGTAACCATCTATGTAACAAAAGTAAACAGAAATTTATATTTAATTTTGAAAGATGTAATCTAGAAATAACATGAAAAATTAAATGCTGAAAATGTGAGTTATTGAAATAAAAGAAAAAACAAAAGCACTCAAACCGTGAGGGCTGCGGGCTGTTTGCAAACTGCTGCAAACATGCCTGTAAGGCTTTGGGCTGTCAGCAGACAGACCTGGAGGGCCACGGGCAACCCACAAACCTGCCGAACAGGTCCTGGGCAGAAGGACAGGGTAGCTGGCAGCAAGAAAAGTAGCCTAGCAATAGGAAAAGGGCAGTCGGGCATCAACAGTACAGAAAGGGTAGTACATACAGGGCTGTACGAACATGGCAACAGTATAGGTAGACAGATCCGGGTAGGAAAAACCTTTCTCCAGGCAGCCTGCTAATTTTGAGAAGGAGAGAGAAAGTTAGGGCAGAAAGGCCTAACTTGGTAAAAAGCCATTTTTGGCATTTTTGGAAAAATTGATCTTCTGTAATTGTGGAACAACCCAGTTAGGGTTTGTGGACTTTTTGGAAAAACTTAACCATCTCATTTACGAGATGAATCACTAATGCTTTTGGGGTTTTTGTCCTTTAAAGGTTTCTCCAGTGAAAAATCTTGTGTTCAATGTGTTGATGTGATTGATGTTGTTTACTGCACTTGTCATTTGTTTATGTTAGTCTGCAAATTTTAAAAGTATTCATGCTAATGCTAAAAATTTAACATGGTATCAGAGCTTAGCATGTGAAGACACAGTAAAGGGACATTGTTGCTGTCTTCCTAAACCTTGGGATATTTTGCAAACTTAACATTTGACTAAGTTGCAAAAATGGCCGTCAATATCTTCAGACCGGAAGAGAAGCTACAAGGTTCAGCTAACTACAACTCCTGGAAGGCTAGGTTGACAGCTATTCTAGAAGAAAATGACTTGGATGACTTTGTGTTCAATGTCAGTGAAGAGCCAACATCTAATGCTGGTAGTCTTGCTTACAAGAAGAAGCAAGCTAAGGCTAGAAGAATCATTTATGATTTTGTCAAAGAAACCGTGATGCCCAACATCACAGCTCTAAAGACTGCCAAAGAATGCTTTGACACCTTGGACAACTTGTAGGAGAAGAAAGCTCCCAGTCAGAAGAGAGTCTTAAAGAAAAGGTTATGAACTTTGAAGCTGAACAAGTACGAAGGGGTTGGTTCCTTCTTCACGAAGATTGCACAGGTAAAAGATCAACTTATTGCTATTGGTATTGCTGTTGATAATGATGATCTTGTGCAAACTATGGTTGATGGTCTCCTAAGCTCTTGGGAAACCTTCATGGCATCTGTTAGAGGACGTGAGAATCAACCAACTTTCGAAAGACTTTGGCATGATTGCATATAAGAAGAGGGAAGGACCTCAGGCAAGGTTACCAAGGAAGGTACCCTTGCACTTGCAGCAAAGACAAAGAAGTTCAAGAAAACTTTCACTCAGCAAAAGAAGGGAAAGAAACCTTAAGGTAAGTTCTCTGATATGTCAAAAGTGGAATGCTATAATCGCCAAAAGTTTGGACATTTTGCCAAGGATTGCAGGAAAACCTAGAAGTAACCCAAGCGAAGGTTTCAATCCTCTACTTCAAAAGCAGAAGAAGAAGAAGAAGAAGAAGAAGAACCAAAGAAGAAGAAGAAAACCAAGGCTAACAAAGAAGAAGAACCTAGAAGAGAGCACTACCTGATTTCTGCTCTCTCTGGTTCTATCACAAACAATGCCGCCTCTTGGTTGTTGGATGGTGGTGCCTCCAGGTACATGACAGGTAACCATGGAGCTCTCACCAGTTATAGAATTAAGAAGTTCAATACACACGTGGATCTTGGAGATGACTCCACATACAAGATTGAAGGACTTGGCTCAACATCCCTTCAACTTGACTCAGGTACGGTTCTTCATATTGATGATGTTTTATATGTTCTTGTTTTAAAGAAGAATCTTCTACCTGTTGCTAGCTTATAAGACAGGGGCTACAGAGTCCTCGTCATGGACAAGAAAGTCCTTCTATGAGCAAAGGATGAAGATCTAAGCTCAACAATACAGAGTGGGGTTCGAGAGGGAGGCCTTTACAAGGCTTCCGAGGATTCCACTCAAGCTTTGGTACATCATACAGTTGATCCATGTGAACTATGGCATAGAAGGTTTCAACACCTTCACTACACAACTCTCCCAGGATTGCAGAAGATGGTCACAGGTATGCCAGAGGTATCTCCAAAACATGATGGAATTTGCAAAGGATGTGCTCTAGGTAAGAACACTGAGAAATCATTTTCTAGAAGCAAGAATAGATTTAAAGGCATTTTGGATTTGATTCATCCTGACATTTGTGGGCAAGTCTTCACCCTCCTTGAGTGGGTGTTTATATTATGTCTTGTTCATTGATGATCACTCTTGGAAGTCATGGATTTACTTTCTCAAGGCCAAGAGTGAAACTTTTGATAGGTTCAAAGAGTTCAAGGTACTGATTGAAAATCAGACTGGCAGACACATCCGTATCTTGAGATCAGATAACGGAGGTGAGTATGAATCTAATGAGTTTGATGATTTTTACTGGGAAGCAGGAATCAAGAAAGAGCTAGCAGTACCGTACAACCCTTAGCGGAATGGGTTAGCAGAAAGGATGAATAGAACGATCTATGAAGCTGCTAAAGCAATGCTTACCGATCTAGATCTTCCTTTATCTTTGTGGACAAAAGCTGCAGGTATTGCTGTGTACATCCAGAACATAAGCCCTCATGATATCTTGGCAGAAAAGACTCTAGTAGAAGTCTTCATTTAGAAGAAACCTGCAGTCGACCACATGAGGATATTTGGCACTTTGGTGTACGTTCATGTGCCAAAGGAAAAGAGGGCCAAACTAGAGCCCTCCGGTAAGAAAGGTATTTTTGTCGGGTACAGTGATTACTCGAAGGCTTATCGTATCTATGTACCTAGACAGAGGTACATTGAAGTCAACAGAGATGTGATCTTCCATGAGGAAGCTGTGTTTTGTAAAACACAAGAGCTTTCAATGGAAGACGATGTTCCTACCCTTGAGTTTCCAGATTCAGAAATTCAGAGGGATGAAGAGGAATTTGAGGATGAAATTCCAGATGCACCCGAGGACATTGAAAGTTCACCAGAAGAACTGCTTGAAGTTCCTCCTTCTGAAAGGAGACCTCCTTGGTACCTAGAGACGGTGCAAGAAGACAAGAAACATAAAGCTCCTCCCGGGACATTCAGAGAAAGCATAAGACCACAAAAGTACTCAGGTCTTATGAGCCAGCTCATCAGTATAGAACCTTCCTCATATGAAGAAGCAATAAGTCAACAGGTATGGGTTGTCGCCATGATTGAAGAGTACGGTTTAATCATGAAGAATGATGCGTGGGAAGTTGTTCCTAGACCAATAGGGAAGTCAGCAGTAACATCCAGATGGCTTTATAAAATCAAGCATGCTGCTGATGGCAGTGTGGAGAAGTATAAAGCCAGATTTGTCGCTCGTGGCTTCACTCAGAAGGAAGGCATTGACTATGATGAGACATTTGCTCTTGTTTCCAGGTATAATACCATTAGAACCATCATTTCACTTGCTACAGTATTCAGATGAAGTTACATCACATGGATGTAAAGACAACTTTCCTCAATGGCAAGATTGAGGAGGAAGTCTATATTGAACAACCTAAATGCTTTGTGACTCATGGGAAGAAGACCCATGTATGTAAACTGAAGAAAGCCTTGGATGGACTGAAACAGGCTTCGAGAGTTTGGTATGTGAGAATGGATGGATTTCTCCACAACTTAGGGTTTTCCAAAAGTACAATTGATTCTAACTTCCACTTTAAGGTTGTTTATAATCATGTCTTGATACTTGTTCTATATGTAGATGACTTGTTTCTTATAGGTGATGAACAGTTGATAGAACCGTGTAAGAGGGAGTTTACCTCTGAATTTGAGAAGAAAAATCTCGGATTGATGCATTACTTCCTTGGCTTAGAGGTCTGGCAAAATCCAGGCGAGATCTTCCTGACACAAGGAAAGTATGCAGTGGATATCTTGCAGAGATTTGGGATGTAGGACTGCAAGTCCATGAGCGTACCCATGATTACCAATTTGACAAAGTTGCGTGACTCAGCTACCAGTTCATAGAGTGTGGACTCTACTCTGTACAGATAGCTTATTGGATGCCTGATGTATCTCGTGCATATGAGACCGAACATTTGTTACACAGTGAATGCAATGAGTCAGTTTATGTCTGATCCGAAGCACATACACTTGGTCGCTGCCAAACCTGTACTTAGATATGTGCGAGGTACTATCACTTATAGGCTCAGATATACTTCCAGCAGTGCAGTATTATTATTTGGATATGCAGATTCAGATTGGGCTGGCAGTGCAGTAGACTGAAAAAGTACCTCTGGTTACTCATTCAGTATGGGATCAACAATGATCTCTTGGTCCAGCAGGAAGCAAGTTTCCATAGCTCAAAGTGCAATTGAGGCAGAGTATATTGCTGCAAGTGATGTCTGCAAGGAATCAGTTTGGCTAAGAAAATTTATATCTGATCTGTTTGGGGGAAAGCTTGACTCAACGATCATCCATTGCAATAATCAGAGTTGCATAAAGCTTTTGAAGAACCCATTGTTTCATGATAGATCGAAACACATTGAAATAAGGTATCATTTCATCAGAGACCTAGTGCAGAGAGGTGCTCTGAAGTTGCAGTACATTTGTATGGATGAACAGATCGCAAATATCTTGACCAAGCCTTTGACAACATCAAAGTTCGTGTACTTTCGTGACAAGCTTGGCATGGCAGAGAATGCCTCTCTCGCTGAGAGGGAGTGTTGATTTTTCTGAGCAGCATAGAGAGCCATTCTCTTAGGAGAATGGGGACACCTGGTCTGAAATGACGGTGTGGACTCAAACTAGAGTTGAGTGATCATTATGTTGAATGACGATATCTGGTCTGGGACCACTATATTGACCCTGTCATGCACTTGGGGGAATCAACCTTGAGTTGAGTGACCATTCTGTTGAATGGTGACATCTGGTCCAGGACCACGATGTAGAACCAGTCTAGTACTGGTAGACTCAACGTAGATCTGAGTAGCCATTCTTTTGAATGGAGGCACCTGGTTAGTTACTTGGAATTCACCTAGTCTGGGACTAGGGACTCTACCCGGGGCTGAGGGCCATTCTCTGGGAGAATGAAGGCGCTTGGTCTGTTACTAAGTATTTGACCTAGTGTCAAATTATGCAACCTATGGTTGAGGCACCTGGTCTATTACCAGGAAGACACTATAAGCCCTATACCAGGTCTAGGCATGTGTGACACTCTGACCCTTGATCTGTGGGCTTTGCAATCTTCTCCAAGGCTTAGCTATCCTTGGTTAAAATACCTTGGTACTCGATCCTGGTGTCAGACAGAGTGTGAGATAAAAGCATTAGTAATTCTCTCTGTTTATGATGATGTACTTTGAGTGGTGATGAAAGACCACCTTGACCACATGTGTTGACCATAGGGGCACTTGAAGGAGGCTAAAGAAAAAGTCAAAAATACATGAAGACCCTTGGTACCACTAAGGTGTAAACGTGAAAGTGCAAAAAGACCTTTAGTACCACTAAAGGCAAAAGTCAAAAATTAGAAAAGAAGAAAATTTTAATATTTTGATCCTTCTAGTTTTGGTCCACTAACAGGTGACTCAAAGGATATAAAAGAAGATCAATCCATTTCATTATTACATACACTTGCTCTCATAGGTACAACTGCTCCAACGAAGACTTCACAGGTGACTGAAGGAAAGGAAGGTTGATGTGATGCCCTAGCATGTATAAGTCTAGCTAGGGCATTCACACTTGTTTTCTACAAACCCTAAGCTAGGGTTTTAGTTGTTGCAAGTCCTTTTCAGTTTTTGTGAGCTAGGGTTTCTACCCTAGCCCTTCTTCTTCATCTTTGGGTAGCCATTTACATTCACGGGAAACTCTCTTAGTCCATCGGGCAGCAGTGAGAAGTCTCACGGGCAACCCTATTTTCTTTGGGCTGCCCCTTCTCCTTTCTCGAGTAGGGCTTGACCCCTCACCCTAACCCTCGGGAAACAACTCGTGAAGGTTGAGGGCATGCTATAGACCCACAAGTAAGTTGTAAGGCATACCCGATAGTGTACTGTAGTTGCATAGACCCTCGGGTAGTCCTTAGGCCAACCCATGAGGGCTACAGTTTGTTTGCAGACTGTTGCAGTAGCTGCAAACAGGCCCGTAAGGTCTTGGGTTGTCAGCAGATAGGCCCAGAGGGCCATAGGAAGCCTACAAACTTGCCAAGTAGGTCCCGGGCAGAAGGACAGGGCAGCGGGCAGCAGTAGACAGAGCGAGGCAACAAGAAAAGGAATCGAGCAACAGGAAAAGGGCAGCCGGGCAGCAGCAGTATGGACAGGGAAGTACGAACAGGGTTGTATGGGTAGGGAAACAGTACAGGCAGACAGATCTGGGCAGGAAAAACCTTTTTTCGGGTAGCCTGCTAATTTTCGGTAGGAGAGAGAAAGTTAGGGCAAAAAGCCCTAACTTGGTAAAAAGCCATTTTTGGCTTTTTTGGAAAAATTGATCTTTTGTAATTGTGGAACAACCCAGTTAGGGTTTGTGGACTTTTTGGAAAAACTCAGACATCTCATTTACGAGATGAATCACTAATGCTTTTGGGGTTTTTGTCCTTTAAAGGTTTCCCTAGTGAAAAATCTTGTGTTCAATGTGTTGATGTGATTGATGTTGTTTACTGCACTTGTCATTTGTTTATGATAGTTATCAAATTTTAAAAGTATTCATGCTAATGCTAAAAATTTAACATGGTATCAGAGCTTAGCATGTGAAGACATAGTAAAGGAACATTGTTGTTGTCTTCCTAGACCTTGGGATATTTTGCAGACTTAACATTTGACTAACTGGCAGAAATGGCCGTCAATATCTTCGGACCAAAAGAGAAGCTACAAGGTTCAGCTAACTACAACTCCTCGAAGGCTAGGTTGACAACTTTTCTAGAAGAAAATGACTTGGATGACATTGTGTTCAATGTCAGTGAAGAGCCGACATCTAATGCTGACAGACTTGTTTACAAGAAGAAGCAAGCTAAGGATAGAAGAATCATTTATGATTTTGTCAAAGAAACCGTGATGCCCAACATCACAACTCTAAAGATTGTCAAAGAATGTTTTGACACCTTGGCCAACTTGTATGAGAAGAAGGCTCCCAGTCAGAAGAGAGTCTTAAAGAGAAGGTTATGAACTTTGAAGCTGAACAAGGATGAAGGGGTTGGTTCCTTCTTCATGAAGATTGTACAGGTAAGAGATCAACTTATTGCTATTGGTATTGCTGTTGATGACGATGATCTGGTGCAAACTGTGGTTTATGGTCTCCCAAGCTCTTGGGAAACCTTCATGGCATCTGTGAGTCGACGTGAGAATCAGCCGACTTTCGAAAGACTTTGGCATGATTGGATAAAAGAAGAGGGAAGGACCTTAGGCAAGGTAACCAAGGAAGGTAACCTTGCACTTGCAACAAAGACAATGATGTTCAACAAGCCTTTCCCTCAGCAAAAGAAGGGAAAGAAACCTCAAGGTAAGTTCTCTGATATGTCAAAAGTGAAATGCTATAATTGCCACAAGTTTGGACATTTTGCTAAGGATTGCAGGGAAACCAAGAAAAAACTCAAGCGAAGGTTTCAAGCCTCTGCTGCAGAAGCAGAAGAAGAAGAAGAAGAAGAAGAAAACCAAGGCTAACAAAGAAGAAGAACCCTGAAGAGAGTACTACCTGATTTTTGCTCTCTTTGGTTCTATCACAAACAGGCACATGACAGGTAACCGTGGAGCTCTCACCAGTTACAGAAAGAAGAAGTTCACCACACACGTGGAACTTGGAGATGACTCCACGTATAAGATTGAAGGAGTTGGCTCAATTTCCCTTCAACTTGACTCAAGTACGATTCTTCATATTGATGATGTTTTATATGTTCCTGGTTTAAAGAAGAATCTTCTATCTGTTGCTGGCTTAGAAGAAAAGGGCTACATAGCCCTCTTCATGGACAAGAAATTCATTCTATGGGCAAAGGATGAAGATCTAAGCTCAACAGTACAAATTGGGGTTCGAGAGGGAGGCCTTTACAAGGCTTCCGAGGATTCCGCTCATGCTTTGGTACATCATGCAGTTGATCCATGTGAACTGTGGCATAGAAAGTTTGGACACCTTCACTACACAGCTCTTCGAGGATTGCAGAAGATGGTCACAGGTATGCCAGAGGTATCTCCAAAACATGATGGAGTTTGCAAAGGATGTGCTCTAGGTAAGAACACTAAGAAGTCCTTTTCCAGAAGCAAGAATAGATCTAACGGAATTTTGGATTTGATTCTTTCTGACATTTGTGGGCCTATGTCTTTACCCTCCTTGAGTGGGTGTTTATATTATGTCTTGTTCATTGATCATCACTGTCGGAAGTCATGGATTTACTTCCTCAAGGCCAAGAGTGAAACTTTTGATAGGTTCAAAGAGTTCAAGGTACTGATTGAAAATCAGATTGGCAGACACATACGTATCTCGAGATCAGATAACTGAGGTGAGTATGAATCTAATGAGTTTGATGATTTTTGCCGAGAAGCAGGTATCAAGAAAGAGCTGACAGTACCGTACAACTATCAGAAGATTGGGGTTGCAGAAAGGAAGAATAGAACGATCCGTGAAGTTGCTAAAGCAATGCTTATCGATCTGGATCTTCCTTTATCTTTGTGGGCAGAAGCTGCATGTCTTGGTGTGTACATCCAGAAAAGAAGCCCTCATGCTATCTTCAGGGAAAAGACTCCAGAAGAAATCTTCACCAAGAAGAAACTTGCAGTTGACGACATGAGGATATTTGGCACTCTGGTGTACGTTCATGGGCCAAAGGAAAAGAGGGCCAAACTAGAGCCCTTCGGTAAGAAAGGTATTTTTGCCGAGTACAATGATTGCTCGAAGGCTTATCGTATCTATGTGCCTGGACAAAGGTACATTGAAGTCAACAGAGATGTGATCTTCCATGAGGAAGTTGTGTTTCGTAAAACAAAAGAGCTTTCAACGGAAGATGATGTTCCTCTCCTTGAGTTTCCAGATTCAGAAATTCAGAGGGAGGAAGAGGAATTTGAGGATCAAATTCAAGATGCACCTAAGGACATTGAAAGTCCACTTGAAGAACTGCTTGAAGTTCCTCCTTTCAAAAGGAGACCTGCTTGGTACTGAGAGATGGTACAAGAAGGCGAGAAGCATAAAGCTCCTCTCGGGACTTTCAGAGAAAGCATTAGACCGCAAAAGTACTCAGGTCTTATGAACCAGCTCATCAGTGCAGAACCTTCCTCATATGAAGAAGCAGCAAGTCAACTGGTATGGGTTGATGCCATCATTGAAGAGTACAATTCAATCATGAAGAATGATGTGTGGAAAGTTGTTCCCAGACCAACAGGGAAGTCAATGGTGACATCCAGATGGCTTTATAAAATCAAGCATGCTGCTGATGGCAATGTGGAGAAGTATAAACCCAGATTCGTAGCTCGTGGCTTCATCCATAAGGAAGTCATTGACTATGATGAGACATTTGCTCTTGTTGCCGGGTATACTACCATTAGAACCATTATTTCACTTGTTGCAGTATTCAGATGAAAGTTACATCAGATGGATGTAAAGACAACCTTCCTCAATGGCAAGATTGGGGAGGAAGTCTATATTGAACAACCTGAAGGCTTTGTGACTCATGGGAAGAATACCCATGTATGTAAACTGAAGAAAGCCTTGTATGGACTGAGACAGTTTCCAAGAGTTTGGTATATGAGAATGGATGGATTTCTCCACAACTTGGGGTTTTCTAAAAGTATAGCTGATTCTAACTTGTACTTTAAGATTGTCCATAATCATGTCTTGATACTTTTTCTATATGTAGATGACTTGTTTCTTACAGGTGATGAACAATTGATAGAACAGTGTAAGAGGGAGCTTACCTCTTAATTCGAGATGAAAGATCTCGGATTGATGCATTACTTCCTTGGCTTAGAGGTTTGGAAAAAGCCAGGCGAGATATTCCTGACACAAGGAAAGTATGCAGTGGATATCTTGCAGAGATTTGGGATGCAAGACTGCAAGTCCATGAGCGTACCCATGACTAACAACTTGACAAAGTTGTGTGACTCAGCTACCAATTCACAGAGTGTGGACTCTACTCTGTACAGACAGCTTATTGGATCCCTGATGTATCTCGTGCATACGAGACTGGACATCTGCTACACAGTGAATGCACTGAGTCAGTTCATGTCCGATCCGAATGACATACACTTGGTAGCTGCCAAACATGTACTCAGATATGTGCAAGGTACTATCACTTATGGGCTTAGGTATACTTCCAGCAGTAGAGTATTATTATCTGGATATGCAGATTCAGATTGGGCTGGCAGTGCAGTTGACTGGAAAAGTACCTCTAGTTACTGCTTCAGTATGGGATCAATAATGATCTCTTGGTCCTGCAGGAAGAGGGGTTCCATAGCCCAGAATACAGCTAAGGCAGAGTATATTGCTGCAAGTGATTCCCGCAAGGACGCAGTTTGGCTCAGAAAACTTATATCTGATCTGTTCGGGGGAAAGCTTGACTCAACGATCATCCATTGCGATAATCAGAGTTGCATAAAGCTTTCGCAAAACACAGTGTTTCATGATAGATCGAAACACATTGAAATAAGGTATCATTTCATTAGAGACCTAATGCAGTGTAATATCCCAAATCCCGATATTTTCTATTTCTAAACAAATATGCTGATACAACTGGGCATGCAAACTGCCATGCAAAAATCCCTATTTTATAGGAAAGATTAGGGTTACGGTTTGCGAGATAGAATGAACACTTACCACTGATAAGCCGGTTGAACTGCTCTGGAGAAAGTCTGCCAGTATTGATAACTGGATCGGAGGTGGGCTGATCTCCTCTGCTTCCGGTGAACCCCCAGCAGCAAGACGCCTCAGTCAGAAAAGGGTGACGCCCTCAAGGAAGGAGGTGTCCGATGGCACTGCGAATTTGCAGGGCTGATAGCCTTTCAGTGCCGGAGAGAATGCCTGTTGGATGCGGAAGTTCTGAGACCTCTAGGCAGGGTAGCGAATTGCTTCAGAGAGGCAGCTACTCACGCCCCTGGGACCCCAAAACTGCTAATAACTGCTTCGGATGAGCACTGACGGATCTGATAATCACCGTGTACCGGAGTATGAAGCTGATGATGAGAATGGTGCCCGAGTTCCGGAAGGAAACTGAGATCTGAAGGCCCAGCAGTTGATTAGGGCTTTCTGGCTGAAAACCCCCCCTTACGGCTGCACACGTGTCCCTGCAACGATCTATACCATGTACTAGATAACTGATGAATGAATGAAGAACAAGTGGTGAACCTGTATGGCTTACCTGGAATAAGACTAGGACAGATGTTTCACTGCCAAAAATCTTGTTAGCTGAAGACTCCGTCTCCAACCCCAACTGCTGTGCTGCTATCCAAGAGATCCCAAAATAATCATAATCAAAAGTGAAGTCTCCTTTCGCTTTATCCTCTATTTATAAAGTTCAACTGCGCAAAACCTAATCTTTGACCTAATTAGGTCACTTTATCTTCTAATTTGCCGTTGATTTGCATGCATGCGGATGGAGACTTAAAAAGTGCATGCATCATTAAATAATGCTTGGATGGCATGCCCGAAGGTGGCCTTTGGCCCCGGTGGCCCTTCTTGAACAAATGATGATGCCCTAGATCTTCTATGGATGGCATTAGTCCTTAGCTGATTCACTAGCTGTCAGTAACCGCTCGAACCCACAGGAATCACATAGGTTAGCGGTTTTGGCCCTCAAGGCCTAATTGGAAGAGGACATTACAGTCCTCCCCGCTCGAGATTGCTTGTCCTCAAGCAACTTCAAACTGGGATGCTGCAATACCTGTTCACCTTCCCAGGTGGCATCTTCTGGCGGTAGTTCTTTCCATTGAACTAAGTATTCCCTGATTACTCTGCTCCTGAGCTTCCTCTCTCTAGTCTGTATGATCCGTTCGGGAATCAGTATCAACAGTCCTTCATCATCTAAAGGAGGCAATTCGGTGGACGGAGCAATGTGTTGCCCAAGGGTCTTCTTCAGACTAGATACATGGAACACATTGTGAATTTTGCTTTCCTGAGGAAGTTCTAGTTCATATGCCACCTCTCCCACCTTCCGGATTATTTTGTAGGGTCCATAGAAGCGGGGTTTTAACTTCTCTGCTCCTTTCTTTTAGGGTGAGGACTGTCTGTAAGGCTGGAGCCTTAAGTACACTAATTCCCCTACCTCGAAGCTCCACTCAATCCTGTGTTTGTCAGCATACATCTTCTGTTGATTCTGGGCTGTTTGTAGATTCTCCTTCAATATTTTCAGGATGTCTTGACTGTCTTGTATCCAATCCTTAGCTTTAGGAGCCCTACTGTCTCCAAATGCCAAATCTACATAGTCCAAGGCCTCGTAACCATATAATGCCTTAAAAGGAGTCATCCTAATAGACATGTGATAAGTAGTGTTGTAGCAATACTCCCCTAGGTGTAGCCATTTGATCCAGGTTCGCTGCTGCCCTGCTACATAGCTCCTTAGATACCCTTCGATCCACTTGTTGACTATTTCTGTTTGCCCGTCACTCTGGGGGTGATAACTCGTGCTAGTAGCCAGTTCGGTCCCCACCAATCTGAACAGTTCCTGCCAGAAGGCACCCATGAATCTGCTATCCCGATCACTGACAATGGTCTTAGGTAACCCGTGTAACCTGAAGACCTCCCTGAAGAATAACTCAGCTACTTGAGCTGCCGAGTAATCTGATGATATCGAGAAGAAATGTGCAAACTTGGTCAGTCTGTCAACTACTACATATAAACAATCTCGCCCTTGGACCTTGGGCAAGCCTGTAATAAAGTCCATGGAGATGCTTTCCCACTTCTGTTCTGGAATCGGTAGTGGCTGGAGTAACCCTGCTGGATGGGTGTTCTCAATCTTGTTCTGCTGACAGATGCTACATTCCCGGACATGCTGCATAATCTCCCCCTTGAGGCCTTTCCATGAGAACCTCTCCCTGATCTGCCTGTAGGTCTTTAAGAAACCTTGATGCCCTGATAGAGGAGAGTCGTGGGCTGCCTGAATGATCTTTTTCCTCAATGTGGATTCTGGAACGAGGTATATCCTGTCTTTGTAGTAGATGATGTCATCCACGATCCTGTACCTGTCATCTTGAATTTGCCCGTCCAATAATTCGCAAGCGAATTTATTTTTGGAGTATTCCACTAAGAGAAGTGCCCTCCAATCTGTGGATATACTACTGAGAGATAATGGGGCTGAGCGCCTGGATAATGCATCAGCTACTACATTAGTCTTACCTTTTACATACTCGATCTCCGTAGGCTTGTACTTTGCTGACCCATTTTTGCTGTCGCTCATTCAGTTCCTTCTGCTCCAGGAAATACTTGAGGCTGTTATGATCGGTTTTGATTTTGAACTTACTGCCCACCAGGTACTGTCTGAATTTTGTGAGAGCGTGCAAGATGGCTAGCATCTCTTTGTCATATATGGAGTAATGGCGCTCGTAGTTCTTCAGTTTACGGCTCTCAAATGCAATAGGGTGATGATTCTGCATCAATACTGCTCCTAAACCTTCCCCTGAGGCATCACATTCTACTACAAAGGGTTGTGAGAAGTCTGGTAATGCTAGAACTGGACAAGAACTCATAATAACCTTCATCTCCTCGAAAGTTTTCTGAGCTAAGTCTGTCCAAGTGAACACCCCCTTCTTGGTGAGATCTGTGAGGGGTGCTGCAAACTGGGAGAATCCCTTAACGTACTGTCGGTAATAAGTGCACAGACCTAGGAACCCTCTCAATTCTGTAACTGTTTTTGGTGCGGGCCAATCTCTGATAGCCTGGATCTTCTCCATGTCAACCTGAACTCTCTCTGCATTGATTACATGTCCTAAATACAACATTTCCTTCATGCTAAACTCACACTTGGACATTTTCGCGTAAAGTGACTGTTCTTCTAAAATACTCAACATCTCGTCCAGGTGTTTCAAGTGCTCTCCCCATGTTTTGTTGTAAATCAGGATGTCATCAAAGAATACAAGCAAAAACTTACGTAGCTGTGCCCTGAAGGTGTGGTTTATGCATGACTGCAAAGTGGTTGGAGCATTGGTAAGCCCAAAGGGCATGACCAAAAACTCATAGTGACCATAGTGACAGTGAAAAGCTGTTTTGGGGATGTCCTGGTCCCTTACCCTGATCTGATGGTATCCCTAGCGAAGATCGATCTTGGAGAAGTATTGAGCTCCCCGAAGCTCATCCATGAGTTCGTCAATTCTGGGAATGGGATACCTGTTCTTAATGGTCTTTTTGTTGAGTGCTTGATAATCGATGCACATATGCAGCGTACCATCCTCCTTCTTAACCAGAACTACTGAAGATGCAAAGGGGCTAGAACTGGGCCGTGTTGCCGCCTAATACACACTTTATGACACGGGAAAGTCTCCAACCCGCTTTGTGTGTCCTTGGGGGCAAGCTAGAGCTGGGGACCACTGTCACCACAGTCCACAACTCCTCCGTTTAGGCTAGATCCCAACAGAGCCAAGGGGGGTAGTCCCTACGGAATACTAAGTTCCAGATTTATTAATTAATTACAAATTAATTAAAGGGATCCTTTTAAGGTTACAAAATTACAAGACCAGTGCCTAGATTAAATGGAGTCAAAAGATTACAAGTTACAAACTTACAAAGAATAAGAATGATTATCCACAGTTGCCTAAGCTAAGCAAGATTTACAATATTAACAATATGAACAAATAAAATAGTTACAGTTTAGATTGACAAGAGATAGCACAAGGAAAATGCCTTAAATGAAATTCAGTAAATGAAAAAAGAAAGGACTTTAAGTTGTATTGCTTGAAACAGTCAAACAAATGTTAAGCATTCACCACATAACAATTGCAGAACTGAAAGTAAATGAAACAGAAAAATAAAGTGTTGGAGTGCTTGCAGTAAAATAAAAGTGAAAGTGCTTGTAGTAAAACCTTGAACAGCAAGGCAAAGATAAAAAAGGACCAATGTTTGTAGGACATTTTGCAATGTCTCTTGGTAAATTTTAATAAATTTTATTAGAGTTGGAATCTTTGATTATGTTTTAGAACCGATGGTGTGACTACCCCGATCTAGTTCTTCTCAAACCGAAGAAAGATTGCTGTTGCGCTCAATAGGTGGGATCAAAGCCCACCCCTAGCTCACAAGTCAATCCCCAATGGCTCGGTGCTCACAAGGAGGACGTCGATGCGCCTAGAGACTGTCCCCAGCCTGCTACCCCTTGCAGCTTCCGAGTCACCGTTTTTAATCAGCTTAAAAATCTCTAGATGGATGCCTATTAACTAGGACTTCCTCTTCCCTGGTCGTATCTCGGAGTACCCCGGAGGGTGATAACCGAGTAGAGGAGTAGGATGTTGGAAGTTGTTGTTGGTAAGTTTTAAAAATAAATTTTAATCTTGATGGTTAAGATGCAAATGTAAATTTTAAAGATATCGACAAGATCACCAAGCAATGTCCCTTATGGGAGGTGCCGGTATTCGATCTTGGACTGAAAGTAACGTGTGTTGAAGATTGTAGCAGGAAAAATAAAAATGTTTCTTTAATTACCTAAGCCCTCACTTCTCCTGCTTT
>LPNX010844358.1:6506-126139 GCA_001517045.1 Pseudotsuga menziesii | reverse complement strand
TTGTTGTTGAGGACGTGCTATAATAATTCAAGCTGAAGTTTGGAAAGCTCAACGGGGATCTACTTCAACCGTCCGGAATAAGGTACGAGGTTCGATCCTGAGAAGGAGGTTGTAATCCAGTTGAGCGTTGATGACCTCGATGTCAATCATGACTGTCTTCCTGGCTAACATGATGGGGACATGGGGGAGGATTCCTTGGGCTTTAGTGGGGTGTCCATCATAATCCCGCAGAGTCATGGACGACAGTTGCAGAATCGGTGATCCAATCTTCTGCCAAACCAAGGTAGACATGACGCATGTGGATGCCCCCTCATCCACTATGCATTAGTGCACAACCAAGTTCTAGATGGATACTGGGATTTGGAAGGCGATAGTGGAGGGCATGCGTGGCTCTCCTTTCTCTATGTCAAATTTAATTAGCTTGGAATCAGAGGGGTCTACTGCCCCTAGAGCGGCTAGTAGGGATTTTCGCTGCGTTGGGCAGGTTTTAAGTACCTCAATAGTGGACATGGCAGTTGCCATTTGGGCCAAATCATCCACAATGCTATAGCTGACTGCAACTCCAGCTGTGGCATTATTGGAAATCTACATATGGCGGGGCACAGGAACAGGGGTAACTGGAGAGGTAGGTTGGTTGTCTTAGATGTGGATGTTGCTGATGAATCCATAAGTTCGGTGGTGGTACCGTACTGATTTCGTCTAGTTTGTAAGTTGACCTCTTCAGCGGTCATGGTCATCAGGTAGTGAACACCTATTTCAGACATGGGCGGTGCCCTCGGAGCATTGGGATTGGCCTAGGGAGGGGTAGTGGTTGCCACCAATCCTTGTACTAGTAGTGGGTTTTAAAGCACCATGGTAGGAGGTCCTTGTGGTGCCTGGTTAGGTTGGGCTTGAGTGGGGGCATTGGCGACCTGTTGGGCCTCATTTTGAATGGCCTACTTAGCATGAGCCATGAGGGGACACTCAAATGTGTAATTCCCATAAACATCATAGAGTGTACAAGGTTGGTTTGTGTGCAACGGAGCATTGCGTCTTGGTGCATTCTGCCTTGGGGGGTTTTGGGCTGGCTAGTTAGCCATGGCATTATTAGGAGGGTTTGGTTGTTGACTGCCTCCCTGTGGTTGGTTATTGCCTTAATTGTGGGGCCGGTTGTTTCTATTTTTCCCTTGTTGATTATTGAGAGCGAGCTGGTTGGGACGATTTTGTTGTGTGAACACTTGTCCCAACGGAGTAGGTGGAGCCGGTGGAGCGGGGGCGAGGGCTTGAACTTGTCACACTCATGGTGCATAGTATATTTGTGGGGGTGGTGGTGCCACGAATGTGGGAATTTTCCCCACATATTGTTGTGATGGCCAAGCCATCGTCTAAGCCTGATGCGGTGGTGCAAGTTGTGCATAAGAGGTTGTTGCTCCAGACTGAGACATCATTCTAGCATAGTCTGGAGCTTGGTTTTGGTAAGCAACATTAGTAGTGTTGCTTGGTTGTGGTGCTGTAGAAAGTGGTGTCAGTCAAGGCTGTGGTTGTTGGGAGACTGACCCTATGATGTCGTCCACTGTGTGGGATGCCCCCGGTGCATCGCGGTAAGAGGTACTTGGACAAGGAGCGTCTGGGATGATAGTATACAAGTATCCTGAGTGGGCATAGATGAGGTCAAATTGTTGGGCCTTCAGTATGGCCTCTTCTTCAGATTGGGGATGTTCAGATGCGACATCCTTTGCGATGTGCGGGAGAAAAGTCTTGAGGAACCAATCCAAGAAGATCCTGTCGTCAAGTTGGATTTTGCACAAGCTACGGCACCATTGCCACTCAAGGATATGATCAGTGATGTGAGTGGCATTGTTTTGGCAAAAAGATAATAAGATCTCCACTCCCTCGTCATATCTGACAGGGAGTTGGAAATGCTGTAGGAATATGAAGGCTAGGGAGTTGAAGTCGGGGTACTTGGCTTATGGCAGCTCAATGTACCATTTGGATGCGGCACCTGTAAGGGTGCATTGGAACAAACCTCAGCCTAATGGAGTCTTCTACAATGCTATTGGATGAGCACCATAGATGGAATGTCATTATATGATTTTGGGGACATTCCCCATCTTTTCCCTCAAACTTTGGGATGTCTAACGATAGCTTCATTGGCATAGGTGGCCAGAAATCTTGGTGGCGGATGGGGCCATTCATTAATCTAGCCAAGTTAGGCATGTTTAGATGAGCCATGAAGGGTAGATTTGACCCCAAGTTGATGTGGGATGGGGCCACAATGGGGGTGGGGTTTGCAGGTGCATAATGCACCTGCATGGCTGGGGGTGCTTTTGGTGGCACCAAGGCGGATGGGCCAATGCCCCCAAGTGTTGTGGGTAGCGGGGGCATTGCCCCCATGCATGGTGGTAGGGGCAATGTGGGTGGTCGGTGAACTGCCCCCCTGTGTGGCAGGTGTGACAATGTGTGTGGAGGGGCCACTGCCCCCATGTGTTACCACTAGGCTATCTTGGATGGTCACTATTAGTGGTGGCAATTGGCTAATGACAGTATGCATGACTGTGCTTGGACTGCTTGCCATGTTGTGGGTGACAGGTTGTGATGTAAACATGGGTCCACTTGCTAAGGTTAGGCCAGAAAATGGATTTGGGTTTGCCGTAGCCATGGGGCTAGATCGTGCAGTGTGGAGGTATGGTTTAGACTGATATGGGTCTGAATCATAATCAGAGGCTGTGTGGCCCTCTGATGGTGTGGGAGATCACTGAGAATGGCTATGATGGTGCCGACTGAGTGTTCCAAATGGTGGTGGTTCACCTCTTAGGCGTGAGGAAGATCATGGAGGATCAATTGTGTTCACTTTGGTGTATGAAACTGGTGGGTATGAGATTTGGACCCTGGTTTCAATGGATTCCTATTGGCTAAAGGTGGTCTCTCGACCACCAAGATTTCCAGAAGACAGCGCTTGGCTTGTTCCTCATGGGTGTTTCTACTCAATCGGAAGGGGTTGTTTCCCGTTTCACTTGGCAATTCCTCTCAGGAGCCAGCTACTTTGGGGTTCCTGTGGTACTCCTCACAATGAGTTTCTGGGCAGAGCCCAATTAATTCCCACAGTTGAAGCAGTCAAGGACTTATGTCCTCAAAGAATGCAGAATTGATTGAACTTAGTGTAAATTTGGTAAATTTTAAGGCTTACTCAGCGTCATGAACTGAGTTGGGTTAATTATTTGGTATGGTGTGTTGGTTTGCTTGTTTGTTCTGGTATTTGGTTTGCAATATGGTTTATGAATTCATGGTAGATTTCATATCATGGTTTTGTATGAAAACATAAATATAAATTTGTAAGAAAATATGGTGATTAACCCTGAATTGTTGGCCTAACTAAATGTCTACCTCTCTTCGTATTCTTCTTCAAGCAAGAGAAGGTGTTGGCCTCTCAACACAATGGGACTAATCCCATCCGTAGATCCTCAGGTCACCTCCCAAGTGCTAGGTTGTTTAACAGGGAGGACGCTTAGCGCCGTGAGAATCCCTCCTTCTCTACCCCCTCTACCTTCCAAGTCACCTGGTTTTAGTGGTTTAGGAAAAATACCATGGAGTGCCTAGATCTATACTAGCTTTCCCTTCGTCGTATCCCAGAATACCCCGGAGGGTGATGACTAGGCAAAAGAGGAAGGGGCCAGCAAGATGGTTAATTTTAGGTTACTTTTAGTTAGGCTAGTCCATTTTATTAAACCTTAATGATTGATTTAGAATATACACTTTGTTCATGGATTTATTTGCAGAAAATGAAAACTGGAATTAAAAGAGACTTGCAATGGTGGACAGAGGTGGCTAGGATACACTGACAGTCCTTTGAAACTGCAAATTACTATGAATTAAACTTAAAAACAACTTCTGTGTGACAGGTTGCACATTTCTGACCAAATCCCGCGAGGGGCCGCGAGATTTTTCTAGAAATGAGCGAGGGGGTCGCACAAAATGCCAAAACAGCCACAAATTGAGATCTTGGGATGAAGTCACACCTATATGAGGATTAAGTGCGCCCTGGGCACGCCTGTCTAGGGATTAAGTGCGCCTTGTCTCACCTTTCCCCCGATAAGAGTGACTTGCTCCATAAAGGGGTGTTTTGGTGAGGCAGGGTCAGATCTGGCATATAGTAACTGGTATTGGGGTCAGTATGACTCCGCTCGGCCTAGAAGAGGCTTCAGCACTGACAGAAATAGGAACTAAAGAAGATTTAAATAGATCTAAACTAAGATTTCTGAAAACTAGGGTAAAAACTGAAAAACTTGAAAACTTGAAATTTTTTGCCCAGGGATCCTGTGGGATCGACCCAGCAGAGTCGCCAAAGCTGTAGTTAGAATTTCTCCTCACTACAGCGGTAAGAATGGCTCCCTTGTGCCTATAGGGAACAAGGGTAGGTTCCTACCCTTTGAAAACAGTAACAAATGGAATGTAAAAATGACATTAACAGAGCTACGAATTGAAACTAAGCTAGTCTAAGCAAACGACTACAATAGTGAACTAAATCTAATAGCTGATGATAGAAAAATAAAGAAGAGGAGATGATGGAGCATTGTTGAACCACTTTGCACATAGTATGTTAGGGTTCCACCCCCAAAACCTACAAAATAAACCTATACTAAAATGGAGACAACCTAATAATAACGTTAATGAAAAAACTGCAAATGGAGATGAGGGTTAGAAAGTAAAAACAAATGAAACAAGCATAAACAGAGATTATACCTCACTTAGGCGGAAATGGGCCACCATGCCCTAGCTCATGGGAGCACCTCTCTCTTGGTTGGGAAGCAATGACTTGGAGAAATGGAGATGGAGGAGAGGGAGAGTGGGTGGTTTGAGAGCAAGAGGTCTCAAAGCATCCACTGGCAGCATAATAATAGGCAAGTGAGGAGTCTTTTGAGAGTGACCCCCCACCCTCCTTATATAGTTTTTCCAAGGGATGTTAGGGTTTTAAGCCCTTGGTCAAGGCTTTATCCCCTTTTCTAGGCCTTTAGCCCCTTCTACCCTAACTTTAGCCCCTTTTTTAGGGCTTTAGCTCCCAGGCGTCTATTTTGGGCTCTTTTTGGGGGTTTTTATCCCTTTTCTTCATCCCCAGGCTCTTTTGGAGGTGTGGGGGTCAAATGGAAGGTCTTATGGAGTGAAATGAGTGTTGTGAGATGGTCTCCTTGGGTGGTGTAGGCCATAGAGAGCTATGTGGGGGATTTTTGGGTTAACAAGGAGGTTTGCGTTACTAATATATTACAATGGTTTGAAGTACTTCTTTGAAAATCAAAATTTGAATTCCAGGAAGACAAGATCGCTAGAATTTATTTATGAGTTTCATTTGATATCAAACATATTAAGGGAAAAGAGAACATGTTGTGTTAGTGGATTTAAATAGGAGAGTACATGCAATCCATTCTACAACCGTTATCATGAGTAAATTATATTTAAAACCTTGAATTATTGAGGTTGTCATATTGGATGAAAAGTACCTTCAAAGAAAATAAGGATTGCATTAGGGAATTCAAAGCATAAATATGAAGGTTACAAGTTGGACGATGGTGGAATTCTTATACATAAAAATACAGTTTATGTTCAAAATTATCTTTAATTAATGAAATATTTAAATAATAATATGCATAAGGTTCCATATGTAGGACACCTTAGATACCAAAAGACAATTGCAACAGTAAGAAATCGATACTTTTTTCCAAGAATGAAGAAAGACAATGTTGAGTATATATCTAAAGTGTAAGGAATGTTAGAAGGTAAAAGTGGCATATGGACATCCAACATGTTTTGTACAACCACTAACAATATCAAAATGGAAATGGGATGAGGTTGCCAGTTTTTTCATCACTAAGTTGCCTAGGACAAAGAAGCCACATGATTCCATTATCTTAATGGAGGACAAATTAACGAAGGTAGTTATATTTATTTCCATCAAATCAATCCATAAAGAAAATAACATAGTAGATATTTATATGTAGGTCATCAAATTGAATGAGATACACAAGTCCATTGTCTCAAATAGAGATCCAAAGTTTACATCAAACTTTTGGAAGGGATTGTTCGAAATGTTTGGGATAAATCTAAATATAAGTATATGGAATATCACCCATATATGGATGGGAAGCCTCAAAGGGTGAATAAAGTTAATAAATATATATTGTGAATGTATGTGGTGGATAAGCCATATAAATGGGAATATTACATGTACTTGGTGGAATTTTCAAACAACAATGAATATCATGCTTCTCTTAAGATGAGTCTATTTGAATCCTTATATTGCATAAAGTGCAATACTCCAATCAATTGGGACAATCCAACAAATAGAATAGTATTTGGTCCAATGTTACTTAAGGAAATGGAAGAAAGAAATATTAAGATCAAGAAGAATCTAAATATGGTACTGGACATACAAAAAATCTATGCAAACAAAGTTATAGTAGGAAGAGATTTCAAGTTTGGTGAAAATGTGTATTTGAAAGTCAAACTAAAAAAAGAGTTCATTGAAACTCGAAATTTGTCCTACGCTAGCGCTAAGATATTGTGGTACATTTTAAATATTAGCTAATATAGGAACTATTTCATATGATATTGAATTGCATTCCTACATTAAAGTGCATAATGTAGTCCATGTGTTGTTATTGAAAAATGGCATACTTGATCCTAACCATATTATTGATTGGGTTGGGATTCAACTGGAACCGAAACAAGATATTCTTATGGATCCAATGCACATCCTCAATATGAATATTATGTTACTCAGGATCATATACATAGTGTAGGTAAAGGAAATGGATGCACTATAGCCCTGAGAAAACAACTTAGGAATTGGAGGATGCGATGCGAGAGGCATACCTGCAATTATTTTGAAATATTTTGCAATTGTAGATAGTGTTGATATGAACCAAGGATGGTGAATAAATTAAGAGATAAGAGAATGAAACACCTCATTTTTTACCCCAATATGTGAATATGTATGTAGTGAAACAAAGGCTGAAGGATAGATTTATATTGTCTAGTAGACCATGGATATTATAAATTTTGTACATATTTGTTAATATAAAAATCCATAATAGTTGCAAGTGGAGAAGTGTCACGTCCCCGACCCTCTGATCGACGAAGAGGATGCTACCATGGCATTAACCATCCGGGATACCAGCCCCATGAGCATGTGAATTCATAAAAATGTTGAATGCAATGCATTGAAGTAGAACATGCACATATGCAATTGTTTATCATACACAGCGGAAGAAACATACATTCATACAAGCATTCATTCAACATGTTCATCACATTCATTAACAGTAAATAGGATTGCAGAAGTAAAATAGACAAGATTACTTATCTTCTAAAGAACTTGTTCCGCAACCAGCTACGTCACTGCAACGTTCCACCCAACCATAGGCCAGTGTGCTCCTTAATCTCTCAGCAACGCTACCACCCTCGAGCTAGGCATGATTCTCCAAGGAATAAGGGAACAAGCAGGCTTACACATAGCCAAGGATACACAAAACAAATCCAATCCAACACAGTTGGGTTTACCAGGCCATCAACAAGACAACCAAGCCAACATGGTCAGGTTTATCAGTCCATTAAGGAGCTGGGAAAGGCTAAATGCTAAGCTGGTGAGCCCGTTACAGAGCTAGGAAAAACTACAGTAGAACTAGCCTGACTTCTAAGACACCCACACACACCCAACACAAGGAATCATTCCCTTCTCTGCTACACAGTCCCTCAGGCCCTACCTTCCCTTCCAGTGCTATTCAGGGGTTGTGGAGAAGAAATCCAACCCTCTAGCTCTATCTGTGTGGTTTCCAAACACACCAATTTTATCAAGCAAACAAAGCCCCCATCCCTGCTCCCAACGTAGTCCGAAGACCAACCATTGCACACATGCAATCAACCAGCTGTTATAGCTTAACAAGGAAAAACGATTCCCAAGTGAATTCCAACAGTCCCAAATGTAACAGCAAACACAATCACAACATGAGGAAGATAGCAGTCCGTCCTGGACAACTAAGCAAGCGAAAAATACTTACACAGGCCGCACTGGGGAAGAAACTACATACTCTCAGCCTGTGCATGAGGGAAACTTGCACTAGATCCCCAAAATACAGAGGGAAAACATACCCGATTCCAATCTGTGGAAAAACGTGAATGACAACAGATAATCAGCTCCCCTCCTGGCTGCGTGAGATCAAATAGAGTAGATTTTTGTGCATGGAAATGAACAGATAATGGTCCCTGCATGAGGATGAACAACTCCGCTTATGCACACGGATGAATAGACAATCACAAGTGCGTGAATGTCTCTGCACTGTTGTAACTTTGGGGAATCCACTTGTAAAGAAAAAATCATGTGAACTCACATTTGTCGATAGGGGTCCACACTTTGTCGAAACCCCTAAACACCATGATCTCCCTGAGCATCAACCCATAGAGGTTTTTCCTTGTCTAGAAACACCTGCGAAGCAGATGAAGTCTCACTTGAGATGTTCGAGCGAGAGCTGCTGGAAACATGTCTCCGCAGTAGACAGGAGGATTTACGCATCTAATTATCCACCACTCTACTATGTTGATATCAACCAAATATTCTGACTAGGGTTTCTATCATCATTTATTCATGATCAGTCACATTGATCACCATTCATATTAGATTGCATCATTATTTTTATTCATAAACAAATCGACAAACATGGCATCATTTGGTATGTGGAGACATCGCATGATTCAGGAATAGCAACCATATCACAACAATTATTGATTCAGATTGCATTATTAAAACAATAAAAGAAGCAAAACACAAGATGTTTCTATAAACTTTCACTCATGTCATATTACTATTTCCCATCAAAACATATTCCCAAAAAACATCACAAAGTTGCAAGACAAAAAAGCCGATCAATCTTCCACATATAATATCAGACAAAACTGCCTTACTCTGTTCACCCACTTCTTCATTATCTTCCTAATACACTTATAATTCTATATATAGTATTACAACTTTATAAAATTGTCCACATTAACTGACTCTCTAACTAACTTGGACCGAAAACTACAAAATTATGACCAAAAAGTACAAAACTTATGACCAAGCCAACTCTTTGTCGCTTCTCCACCTTGCAGACTATGCTTCATATTATGCATCATCCTTTGTCTTGCACACCTTCTGTGTCCACTTTAACACTATGTACATCTATATCACCTGCCAACAGGCCCCGAACACAAACATGTGGCTCATCCTCAAGCCACGTCAACTTGAGATTGTATAGTCATTGATATTTATCTTGAAATCTTCGTACTATTTCTTGAATTCCTCAACTACATATTTTGTCTTTTCACTAATCAGTTTCCATTCTTATGTGTCCTACTCATATGGATGTTCAATGAGTTTGGAGTTCACCTCCTTTCGACTATCCTACATGGCTTGAAGTGCATTCACTTCCTTAAGCGCTAACTGCTCACCAATATCTTGGAACTCATCCAGCTGAGTGGTGCGACATTTATGATGCTCTCTTGACATTTATGATGCTCTCTTGCCTTGGTTTCCTATTGTTGTGATCCTTTTAATTCTACTACCTTAGTTTCTTGGAAGAAGGGGGGAATCACTCTCAGTGACGGCCCTCATCACTTTCAATTATGCCTCAACTTCATGAAACTATGTGCTCAACTACTGTAACTAATTTTCTTGAACCACGCCACCCCAAAATTGCGCGGTTTCATCAAAGATTAACTTGGATGCGTTCTCACTTTATTCCAACTATGTTGTTGCATCCTTTATCATTCCTTTGAGCGATGAAAATTTCTCAGATGGTGTGCTTGGGATCGCCCGTGTCTGGAATTCTTCAATATCTCGGTGCATATCTACAATAACTTGGCCCAGTGGCATAACCTTTGCTTATGGGAACATCTCATATGTAATGTTAGGAATTTCATGACATGCAAATGCGATCTCTTTCTCTAACCACACTTTTTCATCCCATATATGAGTTTTCTCCATGATTACGACATCATGTGCCTTTATAGGCACTCTATCTCTTGCTTCTCCCGTTATTCCTACTCACGTGACTTCAGTAACTGGTCATTGATGATTTCTTCTCTATCAGAAATCTCTTGGCTCGTCATTTTCTACAACCACACCAAAGTGTGGGTTACTAATTCATTAGCATCCAATGCAACTATATGGAACTGCTGAAGTGTTGCATCCACATATTCACTGCTGCTCTCTAATGCGTGCGGTTGAATCTATATGATACAAACCCGCTTACCTATGCTCAACTCGCATGTTTTCTGCAATACATTAGCTTTTGGTACCTTCTCCAAAATAGCATTAATTAAATACTGCAATTGAGTCTTTACCTCTTGAAACCCTTATTTTGAGTGTTGTTTGACTTGTTCCTTGCTCATAGTGGTCATCGTGGTGATCGCGATAAGAATGTGAGTCACCTGGTCCCCTGTCATGGTCATGGAACTTCTCTCTTCACCCTGCTTAGACCTCTGCTTTATGTGCCCCTCTCTAAACTTTCGCTGTAGCTCAGATTATGTCAGAGTCTTTGATGACTGTGCTTCCAGTTCTTGCTCACCCCTACTTTGACTTCTACTCAGCTATAACTCTTGGTATTCCACTTATTCTTTGTAGGAGACTTGAGACAATTTGTGCCCCTCTTATTTCATGGAATCCGTTGTGTTTTTTGCTATAAATTGACCATTTCTTCCTCAACTAGAGTGCCTAAGGGTAATCAGTCCTAAATGCTGCCACTGGAAATCGCTTGGGACATCAATATGAAACACTCGCAACCATTAAACCTTGCTTTGTTATTTCTCTATACTATGTTCACTCAACAACAATGATGATTCGTTCAACTCACACCCCTCCCATGCTTATAGCTCAGAATCACCTGTTTGAAAGATTTTCCAATCATCATGACCAAATCTGCCACTTATCAGCTGAATCCATCATCCATCCGCCCGATCTAACAGTCAGATTATCCATAAATGCATGTCTCATCCCCAAACGCTCCCACCCGACTGGTTTAATTACTTCATTAACTACCTGAGTTGACCATATCACATTCATATGGATGTCTCCAAACTCTATCCTACTATGACTCAATACATTTCCTCTTACGTTGCCACTAGTTTCCAGTGCACCAACCTCCTTTATATCACCTCTTGCATTTTTTTTTCATTGTGCAATGCCTTAAGCATTGTGTCACACCTAGCTATCCTGATATGGCTTTATTCATCTTCCATTTACTAATTTACGCAGCATCCTGCCATCTAGTGGTTGCAACTATACCACACCTCCGTTGATAATGAAATTGATTAGATAAGGGCCTAACCAATGCATTTGCAACATACCTGGGTGTTTTGCAAACTTACTGTCATAGAGAAGTACCATATTGCCTTCCTGGAAGTGATTGGTTTTGATGTGTCGATCATGCCATGCATTTTGGTGATCCTTCTCAACTCACTGATGAAATCCTGCAACAAACCAAACGTCTTCAAGATTCAACAACTACATTAGGCGTTCTTCCAGTGCTCCTTCGTCATCCATCTCTGTCGTTGTTGAGATGCATAGAATTGGAACAATATATTCCATTGGAATTACTGCTTCTTGGCCATACACAAACTTGAATGGAATATATCTTGTCAACTGCTTGCAAGTAGTTCTATAATCCCATAAAAATGTTGAAATATTCAAGTCCCAATAATTGCAACTTGCATTGTACCTTAGTGAGTGCATGCTCCAATACCTTATTGAACGCTTCGACTATCCCATTATATTGTGGATGATAGGGAGTTCTCTTCTTGTGTTGAATATGGAACTCCTTTGTTAGTGCGTTGATGGTGTGATTGATGAAATGACTCCATTGATCACTCATCACTATCTTAGGACATCCAAATTGAGTGACAACATTGTTGAACAGAAACCTTGTCGCAGTCGTAGCAGTGAAATCCGCCACTGGTGCATCTTCCTCCCATCTCATGAGATAATCCATCATGGTGATGATATATCACACACCAATCATTTTTGTTGGTGGATTGATAGTTCCAACAAATTCCACTTCCCATTTATCAAATGGTTGCATCATTATCTACGGTACTAAGGGCATCTCATCCCTTCGTGAAGGCTTCCCTATTCTTTGGTAGACAACACAACTCTTCACATAGTCTGTCTCATCATTATGCACATTTCAACACCATAGGCATACCTAGAGTATCTTCCTGGTCGTTGTGTGACCTCCATAGTGTCCTCCTGCCATCCCACCATGTGCTTCTGCTGATATCATTTATTTTTCATGCAGTAATACATATCGACATAGAATTTCATTAGGTCTCGTCTTATAGAGTTATCCAGCAATAAATTGAAAATACATAACCTGAACAACCAATTGTTTCTTCTGACTTGTGGTGAAATCATCTGGCTCTTTTCATGTTGCCATAAACTGAATTATCTACTCATAATTATCATCAACCATTCCAACCTTAAATAGTTGCGCATCAAGTATCCCATCGTCGATGTTGGTTGGTTATTCACCTGTCTCAATTCGCAACAAATGATTAGGTCTTGCATTCAAGTGACCTAGCTTCACAATTATTTTGCAATCAAAATCTTGGAACAGTAGCAGCCATCGGCATATCTTCCACCCCAACACATGCTTATTGACCAAGTATTTCAATGCAAAATGGTTAGTGAACATATTGAAATGTCCTTGTAACAGATAATGACAGAATTTTTTGAGTGCATATACCATCTCCAATCCTTATTGTTCTATCGTAGTGTAGTTTCACTCCACAGGTGACAACTTTCTACTCACAAAAGCGATCATACGGTATTTATCCCCTTCCCTTGGTTGCGCCAAAACCACTCCTAACACGATTGATGATGCATCAAAATAGACATGAAATTCCTTTTTCTAGTCTGGAAAGACCAATATTGGTGTTGTGACCATATTCTACTTTAATGTGTCGAGACTCCCTTGACACTCATGACTCCATTAAAACTGCGCATCTTTCTATAGCAACTTCTCCATCGATGTTGTGATCACAACATATCTTGTTATGAACTTCCGATAACATCCCATGTGTCTCAATGTCACTTTGAGTTGTTTCACATTCATTGGTGGGGGCAAGTTAAAAATGAGCACAATATTGTTGGATCAATCAACATCTCTTCCTTACAGAAAACGTGCCCCAACAAAATCCCAAATGGTGCGCAAAAGATGCATTTCTTCAAATTCAGTGTGATCTGGTGTTGTCGACACCGCTCCAACATCAATCACATATTTATTATATGATCCTTTACCAACCCATACACTTCCCAATCATCCATATATTCCACCATAAACTTTTAAATAAAGTTTTTACAAGCAGAAAGTATGATCCTGGAGAATATCGCAGGTGCGTTTTTTAGTCCAAATGGAATCACCATGTACTGAAAGCATGCTCACTCAATCACAAAATTTGTCTTATGTCAATCCTCCTTTGCAATATTTATCTGATGATATCCTGAAAATCCATCTATGAATGAATATATCTCTGACCACCTACTCCTTCCAACACTTTATCAGTAAATGGTGCTAGGAACGGATCATGAATACATGCATCGTTGAGCTTTTTGATATTGACACAATTCAAGACTTCACTTGTCATCTTATCCTATATGACCATTGGGATGATCCATTCCTATTATTTGGCTACTTCGATGATCCCTGCATCCAACATTCTGTCAACCTCAGCCTTCACTTTCTCCTTGTATCATGGATTCAGGTGATATAATCGTTGTTTTAGTGGCTTTGCATCTGGCTTGAGTGGGATTTCATTTCTCCCAAATATCCTATGATCCCCTTCATTTCAGATAATTTCATTGAAAACAATTCCTAAAACTCATGCAACAGATCAGTGATCTTTTCCATAGTTTCTTCATCCCAATAATCTCCTGTATTAACAAACTTTGGTTCCTCTTCTTTCCCAATGTTGACCTTCTAAATCTTCGGCGGCTGGTAAATTTTTTATGTCGACATATATGGTTATGCGATGTTTCGAATTCCTTCATATTGTAGAATATTTTTTTTCCTTGGGTCATCATCATCAGGTCTTCATGTTACATTGTAATATTCCATCATCAACTGCATCATTGGTACCTCTTATCATTCCACAGGATATGCGACTAGAACTATCTCTAAAACAACATCATGGATGTGTTGTGGTGTGTTATGAATTACTGGATCAGCATCCACAAAATAAAAGTGTGACTAAAGAAGATCGTCAAGTCCTCCCATTTTGTGACCTCATTTCAAAGTTCTACTAATACATATCACTATCGCAGCATTCTGTTCAATGTGTGTACAAAATCATGTACACACTCTTCCTTTGGTCATCATACCCACACAGCTTAACATGCTTTCAAATTACCATTGGGATCATTTCATTCGTCATACTTATCGACTTGATATTGATCTAGTTCACCGAACTAAACTTTCATTAGTTTGTAACATAGCGACCACCCATTGATCGATTTCTTACGTGTCTCCCACCAATGTGCTAAAGTAGCTTTCAATGCCTCGTCCAATGATAATACTATTTGTGGCTCTAAGACCTTGTCTTCAAATTCATCGATGAATTCAACAAATTTGGGTAATCCTTCATATGTTGGTAGCTCAATAATTTATGTCCCGGCTCAACATAGAGACTGATTAACTCATTCACACTTATGAATTGACTCCTCATGTAGTCAATTCTGTCAGTTTTCCAGCACATCATCAGAATCCAATGATGCAGAGCTTGATCTTCACCATCCCATCTCTTCATCTACTGTGGAGTGAACATAATCCTTCAAAATGTTGTATGCATGGTACCATCCTCCTACAAGTTATTCCTTGACTGGTTCGACGTATCTTCTTCCTTTGCTTGAATCTAATGGGGCTATGAATTGTATGTTGTGATTTTCAAAATTCATCACTCATTTCTTGAAGTTGATCACTACAAAGTTGTCATTGGCCCATCCAATCCCCAATAGTGCAGGATATGAGCTTCCTTCATTAACAGTTTTGATAACATCGAAACCGCATATGTCTTAATTCCCATGACTTCCACCATTAAGTGTGGCACTCTCCAAATTGGTGACATTATGGCCTGATTTGCCAGTCACAATTGCAAATAGGACCAAACCAACTTTGGATTCCCAATTTTCTCCTACGTCAACTTTGGAAAAATGTTAACATCTAAGCCAAGATCCAAAATAACTGAATCCACATCGTAATTTCTAATCTGGACACTCATCCTTATCTCCTTTCCATTTTTCTTTTTGTGCAATGAATTCACAGCAGATTCTTGTCAACCTTTCTCTAGTCGTTGCAGAAAACTTTCGATCTTAGCTAACACATCATATTATTTTGCTAGCGACACAAAAATCTCAACGAAACTTTGTAATGTTTCATACCTTTGTGAAGGTCCTACGACTAGTGTAGAATAAAAAAAATGCGACATATCGTAAATAGAATACTTACCCATGTCTCTTCAGATTGTATATATTGTGTCAAAGAACATATTCCTCTCAGTATCCACATCAAACTGCACCTTTTTCCGAACCGCCAATCGAATTTTTGGGATCAGGCCTTCATCCCCTATTTTCGTACCTCCACGAGTAATAATGGCAACATCAGTAAGTTGAGCCCTGGGTTTTGAATAGATATTCCCAACCATGGGACCTTGGTTCTGGTTCGGTGGTGGATTCACCAGCTAGTTCACATTCTAATTCTATTTCTATGGTGGCGAAACATTCTTTTCTTTCCATTTCATAATAAACTGTGGAAAATATTCAACTATGTGATCTCCGGTAGTACAATATGTACATTGCGACTGTATGTTTGTGAAATCATGTGGATAATGTCCCAAGGCTCCACAATTTTATAATTACATGGGTCCATGACCTCATCCTCCTCCTCGATCGAAACCTCCATTTCATCCTCCTCAAAATCCTCCTTTCTGTTGATACTGTGGTTGGTTAAACTGTTATTGGGGTGGTGGATTCGACTTGGGCAAAGCAAACTGTGGATGAGTATACTATGGTTGAGCATACTATGGTTGTTTTGGAGAATACTACATTTGATTATATTGTGGTTGTGCCAGAAAAAACTACAGTTGTGGCTGCACAACCTAAGGTGGTTGTTGCGGTGGTGGTCTCTCTATCAACCAGTTTTCTTCTCCCTTCATATAGTATGTATCCGTTGTCCTTTCTTGGAGCAGTTCATATGATCGATTTTACTTCTCTTCATGGCCAACAGAACAACAAATTTGTAGGCTTCAATACCATCTTATGGAGATATAGACATTCCTCATGTTGATGTCCATGAGTTTGACAGATTTGACACCGTGGTTAGCCACCTTGACTTAATGGATTTGGAGATCACGATAGAAAGTAATTATGTAACTCTAGACATTGATCCTTATGAGGTCCCTCGATATGACATCGGGTACACCATACTTCTTCATAGATCTCTATTCCCTTCTTGATATCTTGCAATTGGATCATCAGATTGTCCAGTTGTGACTAGATATTATTCATGCTAACTCAAGTTTCTCTAACTAGTGAGTCTTCTAGCTTCATTGTGATCTCTAGTGCTTCTCTTTATGTCACAATATTATGTTGCATCAATGACATTCGAATATGTGGTACTAGCACTATAATGAACCGTTATTTATGTTGTACATCACTCATTCTAAAATTGATTGTTTCCATCAGTGTCTTTAATTATTGATCAAAATCCCAAACCGATTCATTCAAGCATTGCTTAATATCTTTCAAGTCTATGATATACTGTGACTCAAATTTGGGTTTTCTGAATTCTTCAATCATTCCAGTTCTAATTTCTGCGAGAGTCTTATGTTAGTTCCCTATCAAAACTTGAATGAAATTCATATACCAATCTAATGCATGACCTCAAAAACTTGTTACCAACTGACCCTTCTTAATATCTTCATCTTGGACTTGCTTCATAGTCCATACTGCTTCGCAGAGAAACCAGTATTGTTTAGGATCTTCAGTCCCCGTTCCCATAGTTTGAGGTAATTTCACATCATATCCCTCCATTATAGGACTTCTTCCTGTGTTCGTTGATCTGCTACTATTAGTGTGTTGATGACACACCAGGAAATTTGGCTTTGATCTTGTGTTTATTCCTAAATGTGGTGTAGTGTACAAAGGTGTAGGTACATTATTTATCTGCGTTGGTCCTTCCTTGGGATCAGGTATGTCCTGGTTGTCTCCTTCATTGTTGTAGGTTTTCTTTTTCTCTTGTAGCTTCTTGTCTCGGTCGTAGCAGGACTCTCCTCAGTCATCCACCTCTTCTCTTGCCAAAACCTTACCCCACTTCGCAAAATAACACACTCTTCATCGACTTCCCTCGTAGTTTGGTCGTAACTCCCATACATCTACCCCATATTATCCAATCCAACCCGCGTCTCTGCAGTACCCACAATACGGACACTAAATCTTTACTCATCGAATTTCATCTTCTATATTCCCTTTTTATATATAATCATTTTAATACAAAATTGAAAAGAGAATAGAAACCGACCTCTTAGTCCTTTGAAGAACTCCCTTTCGGTGTTGCTATAGGACTTGACTATGTCAAATGTAAATTCAGGGATGTATCCTTCCAAGATGCTGTCAAGCCACACTTTGACAACCTTCGATGCTCTATTGTCTACTTCCTTCAGCTGTTGGATCAAATCCGGGGTCCAGCAAGTAGGTTATCCTCCTTGAAAGTTTGTCTTTCGATAGGTTATCTGCACCAACTATTCGTATAGGATAATTGGAAACTCAGCGAAGAAGTACTCATGGATATGATAATAGATATTCCTTCCCAGCCAGTCATCTTTTGTTAGTCTAGAACTTGGATTTTATTCTGCTGCAAATTCTCAAGCCTTTTGATCAAATCAATCCTGAATCTCTAGTATTGTTTGATTCCACAATGTATCCTCCTTTTTTCTCGCACTATGGTCTCGGTAAAGGAACCATTTGTTGACTCAAATATTTCTACAAGGGTCCACACTCTGTTGACATCCCTAAACACCTCTATCTCCCTGAGCACCATCCCAAATAAGTTTTACCCTATTAAGAAACACCTATGAAGCAGATGAAGTCTCACCTGAGATGTTCGAGGGAGAGCTACAGGAACCACTTTTTCACAGTAAATAGGAGGATCTACGCATCTAATTATCCACTACTGTACTATTTTGATATCAACTAGATATTCATACTAGGGTTTCTATCATCATTTATTCATGATCGGATGCATTGATAACCATTCATATTACATCACATCATTAGATTTATTCATAAACATATCGGAAAACATGGAATCATTCAGTATGTGGAGACATTGCATCAATCAGGAATGACAACCATATCACAACAATTGCTCATTCAGATTGCATTATTAAAATATTAAAAGCAGCAAAACATAAGATAATAATTTCCATCAACTTTATTTCATGTCATATTATTGTTTCGTGTCAAAATAGATTCCCAAAATACATCACAAAGTTGCAAGAAAAACTAGACACATGGATCAATATCCTGCATATAATCTCAGACAAAAATTCCTTACTTTGTTCACCCACCTCTTGATTATCTTCCTAGTACACTTCTAATTCTATATATAGGCTTGTTCCTTTACAAAATGGTCCACCTTAACCGACTCTCTAACTGACTTGGACCAAAAACTATAAAACTTATGACCAAGCAAACTCTTTGTCAACTTCTCCACCTTGCACACTATCCTTCTTCTTGTGCAACATGCTTTGTCTTGCACACCTTTTGTATCCTCTTCTGCACTACGTGCATCTATACTGTCTACAAACAAATCATGCATATATCTTGTTAGAAACCCATTCAATTAGGATTAATTAAAAAAAGAGACCATACATGCGAGGGTACTTCTAGTTGGGAAGCCAAAGAAAAATGTGTGTTCCATAGCCTATCACATGAAGTACCTTGATTAATTAGTGCGAATTCACTCGATGCCAATGTGAGGAATACCAAGACTTCAGTTGGACTACCTAGGACCCTATCATGTAGAATTCATGGCTATCCTATGTTGGAGCACTAGAAGGGGATGGGGATAGCATAAGGGGATATAGAGAAAGGAAGTGAGTGGAATACCTTATGTTGTACACTAGGATGATGGGGAATGAGTGCAAGGGTTTTATAGCATTATTTTCCACACCTTATACATCATGCCTTGATGGACTTCCCTTGTCCCTACACAGAATTACTATAACCCCCCTAATAATTCTATCTCTAATGCTTCAGTTTAACCCTAAAAAATACACTTTTGGAGATACATGTGGGTCAACAGTTATGCATCTTGTGTATACACAGTGTGCACCATTCATCCTATGTACATTGAGTTTTATGCTCCAAAAAAAATTGTAGTTTTCCTCATCAAGTAACAAATAACTTGATACTTGGTCTTCCATATTCCTGGAAAAGCTCCGATTCAACCCTCCATTTTCGATTTTAGGGCTATATATTAATCCATTGTGAAGCATTGGAGGAGGAGAAATGTTAAGAGTAATGAAACTATAGAAAAACATTGTCATGTTTCCAAGTTCTTGAGTTTGCATCCATTTGTGTTCATCTCCCAAGCTCTCCATTGTCTTTGTGATCTTTCCTTGTTATGGAGGACTGAAGTGGCAGAGGACCAGGTGGAGGAAATTGGTTTCTTGGTTCCAACGAGGTGCTTGTAGAGGTTGTCACATTATATATCTTTTTTATATTAATAGAAATATTCATTTCTCGTCCAAATTTCATGTGCAATTGTTTATATTTGTATCCATGGGTATAGTTGCTTCATACATGTTTAAATGGATTATGCTAGTTTTAACGCTAACATTTAATATATTTTATTCTTGGATATATATTTGTTGTTGAGGGAAAATTGTATGGGAACAAACATTTGATCGTGAGATCAACAGTGGTCTTCTTCAATCATTTGGTTGAGGTATAGAATTTCTCCCTTAGTTGTTATCTTCTCTAATTTATCTAGAATATTTGAGAATGGATGTTATTTCTGGTGTCATCATATTTGTTTTGTTCCACCCTAATCCACATGAATATTTTCTTTGTAACAGAATTGGTGACTCCACTGGGGAAGCCTCCTTTTTGTTGGGGTTTTTTTGGTGCATTTTTACTTAAATTGCTCTATGTTTCTTTGCGTTTGTGTCGAATTTGGTAGTATAGTAATCAGTTGACAGTTCCTTTGAGTGGTTTTTCCCTAAGTTTGCATTTTAACCCCCTTTTCTTTGTATACATGGGTCAGAGTGTTGAAAGTCACATATATACGTGAGTTTTCCTTTGCTAGGTTGCGTACATAAGTTGTTGTTGTCTGAACAATCACATACACCTCAATATTTGGTTCATATCTTGATTTGAGGGATCATTGGGTGGGCTGTGAATGTTGTTTACTATTTCCGGGTCCTTATGCTATTTGTTGGTTACTTCTTTTTTTGTTGGAAACATTTTTTATCAATTTCTTAGATAAGTTGTTCTTGTCATTTTCTCCCTTTTGTTTTTCTTTTAGTGTATGAATCATCGAGTCTTGATGTCTTGCTTAGGTTAGGTGTTATAATTGTTGCAAGAGATGATAGTTTAGTGGCTCTCTCTTGCATTTTCATTCATTTATTTTTAAAATACAAAAATATTTTCATTTTTCATTTGCATTAAAATAAACACTTGCATCGGTTTTCTTGGAATGGAATTAGTCTAGGATTTCATTTAGGAAATACTGCATTTGAATTTGAAAGGAAAGGGAATTATTTTATGCAATTCATTTAGTGGCATATCATGTTTTCATTTAGGAGAAAAGATTGCACTTGGAATTGTGTTTAGGTGTGCATATTTTCTTTTATTGATGAGTAATAATATCACCGGTTTCACAGCCATATCTATTGTGTAAGCACGACGTATTTAAATGAACACTTAATTTAAAATTGATTAGAACGATTTTGTTTTATAGGGTACACCAACAAGCTTAGTTTTTAGAGTGCTCGAATAGGATTGTGTGAGTAAAATTCTCCAATACTATAAAACAAAAAACAATTTAGGTGTCTGACTAGGGAGAGGAGAAATCCTTTCTATAATTGGTATTCTCAAGAAGCTCCTCTTGCACGGGAGTTAATTACAAGGAAGCACACATGTTGATGGTGGGGATATCCCTCCACTACCTTTAGTGTGTGTTAAATATTTTTCTAGAATATTATTCATATCTGGGGGATATCAATGTATCTTTGCAACTTTCAATCATTGGGATTCGTTACCCTATGCATATGGTAGATCCCTCTTTCAACTATCCTCCTGAGCATTGATTATGTTGAGGTGACCTTAGTTTATTTTCCTAGGTATCATAGCGGGTACTTATAGAGTTTATTCTTTGAGTAACATGGATAGGTAGGTGTTAGATGGCACAATCTCGTTATGCATTGAATCTTAGGGCCACTATAATTGGTTATGCACCTCTACTTGTACTATATGGAAGTATCTACTAGGAGAGACATTCCTACTACATTCAAGGGCTCATTTTTCCTCATTCCTTGCTTGTGTGAATTTTTCCTAGCTTGTTTAGGGTTTTAAATTATGTTTTCTAGTTATCCTTAGGGACCGTGGGTACTTGAGTCTCTTTGTAGAGTCATCATGTATTGACTTTCTTCTCCTCATTGGTCTCGACATTTAGTAGTTTTATCGCCTTTTGATCCTACTCATCCTCTTTACAAGATGAAGACACATGAGATCGCTCATCTTTCCCATAGGGGGACTTATTATACTTTTAGGGATGACTACTATATCTGACATTATGGATATCCCTCTATCCTAGTCATTTGAATTGGGAGAAGAAGCACATGAGGCTTCTTCCACCACCACCTTATGAATCTTAGGGACTCTGATTTACACCAACCTACATTCTACCAGTCTTATTCACCTGTAGGAATAAATCCTTTTGAATTCACGTGGTCTTAGGATCACATACTGAAATTTTCCTTAAGGTGTTCAGCTACTGAGCCTCAAACCATTCCCATAACCATGAATCCATTTTTTTGCATGTTCAATGTTTCAGCTAGTATACCATCATCCATACATGTTCCTAGAAGTAACCTTAGTGTTGGACTAGAGTGAATGACTTCTCCTTCCACTACATATCAGTTCAGAGGTGGTCACATCCCTCCTTATACTCTATTTTTTGGAGGGGGTCCAACCCCTTCATTAGTTCCTCACACTAGTGTTAATCCTTTTTCAGATGGTGGTGGATATGTGAACATTAGAGCCACCACTTATATCCCATATTTTTTCCCATCATTCACTACTGTTGGCAGGGATTTTGGACACATTAGTTGCACAACATCGCAGATGTTGTGCAATCTCAAAATACATCGAGCAAGAGGGATATTGGCACGCAAGTAGAGAATAGAATATTTTGTATACTTTGTGTCACCTTTTTGTACTTTGGACAATATTTTGCAGATATTGGTCATGATTTTGTAGATTCAGTTAAGAATTGGTTAAGAGTTAGTTAGAAGTGGACCTTGAATGTAAATGCACAAGCCTATAAATAGAAGTATAAGTACAAATGAGGAGAGGAAGGACGATATATCGAGAGACTTGAAGAGGAAATTCAGGACCACTTATTGAATTGTGAATTGTTTTGAATCTGTGAATCATTGCACAGAAGTAATATGACAAGGTAGAAGTTGATCTGACTTACTATTTCCTTTTATATTTTTATGTCTTACTGTTTCTAGAATCCAATGATGAATGTTGGATGAAATTGAAACGTGGATCTATGATGCGGTGTTTCTTGCTTTTGAATGGTTTTATCTTTTTAGATTTGTTTGCGCTCGAGTATGTTTATGTTAGTTGTGAATGAATGATGTGATATGTTAAGAGCGATGATGAATGGTCCTATTGATAAGTAGTCGGTCAAATCTGTTGAATAAATTGATAAGATTTCGATGCACATAGTCCTATTCTATTCTGTGAAAACTTGGTTCCAACAGCTCTCCCTTAAACATCTCGGGTGAGACTTCATCTGCTTCACAGGTGTTGATGGACTAGGTAAAACTTGTCTGGATCGGTGCTCAAGGAGATCGCTGTGAGATGAGAGTTGAAAGAGTGGGAATCCCTGTTGATTGGTTCTATTGATTGCGTTTGAGCCAACAAATGGTTTCGTTTTCCAGACCTTGTTGCAACTGGGAGGAGGATATGTGGAATCTGACAAGACCAGAAATTCAAGATTGGTTCGATCAGAAGCTATGAGAATTTGTTGAGACATAAAATCAGAACCCTAGACTGATGATGGATATGTGGTTGGAAAGGTACATACATGAAATTCCACATGAGTACTTTTTAACTCAATTCCCCATCATTCTGTATGAGTCATTGGTGTGATTCACCTATCGTAAGACAAATTTCTAAGGAGGTGAGCCAACATCTTGGACCCATGAACTGATCCAAGAGTTGCAAGAGACTGACAACAAGGCATCATGGGCTATTGAAGTCTGGATCGATTATATCCTGGAAGGATATATCATCGAGTTCGCATTTGACACTACCAAGTCCTACAACGAAGCAGAAAGGGATTTTTTCAATGGACCCAGAGGTAGGTTCTTGTTGTCTCTACAATTGTCAATTAAGATGCTTGTCTGTCAAAAGTGAATACTAAAGATGTACCTCAAGTAGTAGAACTTCAGTGTGCAGAGGTTGTGGATAACGTGACAGAAGGGGGGAGACGAATGGAAAGAGAAGGGGTAGATGGGTGCAAGTTTTGACTAGAATGTGAGGGAATCCAAGGAAGAAAGTGGTATTATGGGGGGAGGAGAAAGGTTTCAACAAGGGAAGAGGTAGAGGAGAGGGGAAGGTTCTGCTGCTGCTACGATGAAGTGGCCCTACAGTGATGAAGAGGATGACCAAACTATGCCCAAGATAGCAGTAAGATCAAACCCAATTAGCAATGTACCCATGCCTCTACGCACTACTCCACAGTTAGGGAGAAACACAAGTTCCATGTGGACTTTCCCGACGTGCCAGTAGCATTCTAGTAGTAGATCAACACCTATAGGAAGAAGGCCCAAGATGGCGAGAGACGATACAAAGTTACTATTGTTCCATGGGAACAGGACTGACGATCCCGAGCAGTACTAGTTTTTATGTGAGGCATTAGGGACTGTCAGAAATACTACTAATGATGAAGTCAAGAAGGGCCAATTGGTGACCACTCTTGGGGATCACACACTGGATTGGTTCATGAAATTTATACAAGTTCCTAAGGGGACTCCTGCAAAAACATTGGATGAATTCAGGAAAGGACTAATTGAAGAATTCTGGAAACTGAATTCTGAAGCACAGTTAATGACAGAGTTAAAGGAGATTAAGCAATTTCCTAATGAAATTGTTTGGGAATTTGACCAAAGATTTAAGAAAATAATGGAAAGAGTTAGTTTTGAAATGAGTGATGTTCAGCATAAATATTGGTTCATCACAACGTTGGTATCCCATATCTGGAAACCACTAATGCAGCAGAAGATCACGACACAGAATGAGGCTCGGGATATTGCAATGAAGTTATAGGATTCACCCATTGAAGAAAGTGCAGCTGGTATGAACTAGATTCAAGTGTAGCTAGAAAACTTAACACTTCATCTACAAGATATCAAGAAGAGGAAAAAACACTGCGAAGATCTTTGGTGCACTCGATGTCACGTAGATGGACAAACCAAAGATACTTTCCCTGACTTCTGAAATTATTTGTTATCTGGAGCATCGAACCCATTGAGATGTGGTAGTGTACCTTATTTCCACATAAGTCAAGTCTATGAGCATCGACATGAAGAATGTGGATACATGCAGAATATGGTGACGAAGCCGACAAACCTATACTGCTCATTTTGTCGATCTGTTGGGAATGAATATAAATACTATCATGCATATGACCTACTCTAAGAAAGGAAGTATGACTCATACTATGTGAAGGTTGAATATCATCTATTGATGTATTTGTAACTTCGGAATGTATTCACCTATGTATCTTATGTCTTGTACCCCGATGTTTATTCTAAGATGTGTCTGTAATGTAATTGAGTCATGATGTCATGCCCCAATGTTTTGATCGGGAGAATCTATAATGTAAACAAGTCATGTCAAGTCATTGTGGGTAACCCTCCTATTGTCTAAGGGTTAAAGTCCATGTAGTTCTGGGGCACTAGGGTTATTAGACTCACCTAGTGAAGTTGGCCCTAGTAGGGTTTTAGTCATGTCGGGAATCAGTATAAATAGAGAGGTGACCTCTCTATTTATCACACACTCACTCACACTCAGTTGTAGAGCATAGCTGAGGAAGAAGAAGACACTGGGGCTAGGAAGAAAGAGGTTACTGCTGTCGGGAGATCATCTTACTGTTTTGGGATTTTCTATTTGGTGTTGATTCTATCTCTGAGGAAGTTGCAGGGTTTTCTCCATTTATGGTTTCCCTGAGGAAAAACACCGTGTTCATTGTCTCTTGTGTTTGATTGTTATTCTTTTTATTCTCTCAGTTAAGAGATCCTAATAATTCTAGCTTAATGTTAAAAATCTAACACGGTATCAGAGCTAACTTGAGAAGAAGACACTGTGCAGCTACGGGAACTAGGGCTTCCTACTTTATGGATATTCCTCCACATATTTTCAGAAAAAGAAGGTTGTATTAACTCTCCTCCTTAGGGTGCATATTTCTATCAAAGCAGAGTCCAATTCTAAGGTTTTTCAGTTTTGGACCCGACACTACTGCCGAAAATTAGGACTTTTCACAAAAGAGGAATTTTTCAGTGCACCCAGGCCTAGATTGATCTCCTCCCCAAAATCAAAGTTAGGAATCAATTTCAAAGCATTTGGTTGGACAGAACTCCGGAAAAGAAAAACCCTAATCTGCTCCTAAACCAGCACTACAAGATTTGAGCTCCAAATCCAGATTCGACATCTTGACCTAGTAAGATCTAAATATTTTGTATTTCTATTTGAGTTTCTTAGTTAGGATGTCTCATCATACCAATCTTGATGAAAATCTTGAGGGAGTTGATAACTTTCAAGCCTGAAAGTATAGGATCTCCCTGGTTCTGGAAGAGAATGAGTTGGACTCCTACATCAATGAGGAGGTTCCAGTTCCAAAGGGAGATGAGGCTAAGGCCTTACATAAGAATAATTTGGTTATGGAAAAGAGGATCATTGCAGATTCTATCAAGGATCACCTTATACCACATGTGTCCTCCCTTAAGACACCTAAATCTATGTTTGATGCCCTAACCAAATTGTTTGAAGGAAAGAACATAAACCGGAAGATGACCTTGAGGAACCAATTGAAGAATGTGAAGATCCAGAATGCAGAAACCATCCAGTCTTACTTCAAAAGGGTTTCTCATATCAAGGAATAGTTGGAAGCAATAGATGAAGAAGTGGAAAATGCAGAGCTTGTGATGACCACCTTGAATGGTCTCCCTAGGACATGGGAGTCCTTCATTCAAGGGATCTATGCCAGGAAGAAGTTAGTCAGGTTCAGTATACTGTGGGAATAATGTTCTCAAGAATAATCTCAGATAGCAACTCAAAAAGAGAATATGGGAAGTGAAGATCAAGATCTCACAGTACAATCCAAGAAACCTAGATCTAGCCATCACAGAAGTAAATATTCTAATCAAAGGAATAAATTCAAAAAGCCTAGAGATAAGTCTAAGTTTATTTGCTATACATGTGATGAGAGAGGAAACTTTGCTTGATATTGTCCTAAGAATAAAGTATCTCTCACAAGAAGAAGGGAAACAAGAGAAGACATTATGCTCATGCTGCAGAGGATGATGAGCCTTCATCAAAGAGAACTAGATATGAAAGTGAAGATTCTTCAAGCGAGGAAGAATATGTTTTGATTTATGCTCTCACAGGAAACATTACTCATGGAAGCAATGATTGGCTTATAGACAGTGGTGCTTCCAAGCACATGACTGCATTCAAGCAATCCTTTGTGAAACTTTTAGAACATGAATCACCTCACAAGGTGAAACTAGGATATGACTATTAGTATCCAATAAAAGGTAGTGGGGAATCCTCCTATAAGCTAGACTCTGGAAAGTCTATGACAATGAAGAAAATATTGTTTGTACCAAGACTCAGGAAGAACCTTCTCTCCATATCTGCATTAGATGCAAAAGGAATGAGGGTTGCATTCATAGATGTTCTGGTCATCATGTGGCCAAAAGGAAAGACTATTGATGATGAAATAGTGATTGGGGAACAAGAAGGAGGTTTGTACAAATTGAAGGGCCATCTAGAACAAGCATTAGTCCATGACATGGTAGAGCCAAATGAACTTTTGCATATAAGGCTTGCACATGTGCATTACACAGCACTACCTCTTGCAAGCAAAGTTGTTGAAGGTCTTCCAAAAATACAAGAAAAACATGATGGGGTCTGCAAAGGATGTGCGAAAGGAAAGAACACAAAGAACCCTTTACACCTATAGAAAGATACATTTCCATTAGATCAGTACTTGCCTTGACTGTAGCAATGAAATGGAAGATACACCAAATGGATGTCAAGACTACTTTCTTGAATGGTGTAGTGGAAGAGGAAGTGTATGTAGAACAACCAGTTAGTTTTGCGACACGTGACAGGGAGTCTCATGTGTGCAGATTGAAGAAAGCCCTGTATGGTTTGAAATAGGAACCCGGGACATGGTACGACAGAATTGACAGCTTTCTATCCAGTTTGGGCTTTACCAAGAGTAAAGCAGATTCCAACCTTTACTACACGGTTGAAAACGGCAACCCAATGATGCTTCTACTATATGTAGATGATCTGTTTGTAACAGGTATGGATGGGTTGATTGCTGATACAAAGAGAAAGCTTGCTGCTGAATTCAAAATGAAGGACTTGGGTATGATGTAATATTTTTTACTCATGGAGGTGTGGAAGAATATAGATGGAATCTCCCTTGAACAAGGGAAGTATGCAGTAGAGATCCTAAAGAGGTTTGGGATGATGGACTGCAAGGCTATGGCCACACCTATGGCATCGAACCTGAAGTTATTGAGCGATTCTTCATTAAAGTCAATTGATGCTATGATGTATCGTCAGATTATTGGGTCCTTGGTGTACATGAAGAACATGAGACCATACATTTGCTTTGCTGTGAACACCTTGAGCCAGTTCTTGACATATCCAATAAATGTTCACTTGATTGTTGCAAAGCATATTCTGAGGTACCTGAGGGGTACAGTTGATTATGGACTCAAGTATAAGTGAAATCAAAAGATTAACCTAGAGGGTTATGTTGATTAAGATTGGGCAGGCAGTGCCATCGATAGGAAGAGCATTTCAGGGTGTTGCTTCAGTATGGGATCAAGTGTGATCTCTTGGTTTAGCAGGAAGAAATCCTATGTGGTACTGAGTACAGCTAAAGTAGAGTATGTCACAGTTTGTTCATCTAGTTGTGAGGTGGTATGGATAAGGAAGCTACTATATGATTTATTTGATCTCCAGTTGGATGCTACTTGTATATATTACTACAACCAGAGTTGTGTGAAGTTGTTGGAGAACATGGTGTTCCATGACAAGTCGAAGCATATCGAGATCAAGTATCACTATATTAGGGATATGGTGCAAAGGGGAGTAGTGAAGCTCTAGTATGTTGTGACGGATGATAATAGAGCTGATGTGTTGACGAATCCATTGGATAGGGTGAAGTTTGAGTACTTCAGGGAGAATCTTGGTGTTCTCTAGATCGAGGTTCCCTCCAAAGGGAAGTGATGAGTCCATGAGCCATTCTGACATGGGAGAGGATTAAGTTCCTTCCATGGTTAGATGTAAGGGCTGAGCCATTTTGTCATGGTTAAAGGATTAGGTTCCTCCCATGTCAGATGTGAGTGTTGGCCATTTTGACGAGTAGGTTAGATGTAAGGGAAACTGCCATTCTCCAGGAGAATGGAGGTACCTGGTCAATTACCAGGAATCCTCAATCTAGGACTGAAAGCCCTTTCAATGCGATGTGTTTACACATGGTCGAATGCAAGTGCAGAGCCTTTCTGACAGGATGAGGTTGTATTTAAGTGTTGAGCCATTCTGGCGCGATGTGTTTACACATGGTCAGATGTGAGTGTTGTGCCTTTCTGACAAGATGGGGTCGAATGTGAGTGTAGAGCCATTCCAATGTGATGTTATTGCATGTGATCGGATATAAGTGCTAAGCCATTCCGGCGCGATGTGTTTACACATGGTCAGATGTGAGTGCTAGGCCTTTCTGACAAGATGAGGTCAAATGTGAGTGCTGGGCATGCCTTTCTGACAAGATGAGGTCAGATGTAAGAGCTGGGCATGCCTTTCACAAGTTTTATTTTGAGATATTTGTGAATTCGGGTCACTTGAATGATGGCCTCAATCATTTATCCTAGATTGAGACAGGCGAAGAGCCAACGAATATTGAAGACGGACAGGAAGATGCGCAACTGTTCAAAGTCGACATGGAATATGATTATTATGATCAAATAATTCTTTTCTTGACAATGGTAGTCACACCATAGGAATTTTCAACAAGTCAGATGAAGTAGTTGGTGGTTAAAGCTTCAGATTTCCAGCTGATTTTTGGCCCACTATACAAACTAGGACCAGACGAGATATTGCGGCGATGTGTCCTACCGCATGAACAAGGGCATATTTTAGAGGAGGCCCATGTGGGAGTTTCTGGTGGAAACTATGGAGGATGAGCTACTATGAGAAAGGTACCTCGCTCAGGGATCTAGTGGCCCAATTTACATAATGATGCGACAGATTATGCGTGGAGTTGCGATATCTGTCAATGCACTAGAAAACCATCACAGGGGGATGAGATGCCACTGGTACCACAAGTAACATGAAACCATTTGATAAATGGGTCATGGAATTTTTGGGTCTAATCAACCCACCTGGGAAGAGTACTAGTGCGCAATACATAATCATAGCGACATATTATTTCACGCGGTGGGCGGAGGCCACACCAGGCGTGGATTGCGCCGTTGTGATAGGAGCAAGGTTCCTATTTGAAAACATTGTGATGCGGTTTGGATGTCCAAGGATATTGATGAGTGACCAAGGAAATCACTTCATCAACCACACAATAACCACGATGATGGAGGAATTGCAAATATAGCACAAGAAAAGTACCCCATAACATCTACGGGAGAATGGAACAGTAGAATCTTTCAACAAGATATTGCAGCATGTGCTTTCAAAGGTATGTAATGCTAACCATGATGACTGGGACTTGAAGATTCCAGAAATGTTTTGGGCATACCACACCACTTTAAAGAGATTGAAGGGGAAGACACCATTCAAATTGGTATACGAGAAAGAGGCGGTCATGCCTATAGAGTACATCGTTTCCAGCAAGCGCATTGCTGTAGCAATAGGCATGGATGATGAAGAAGCGTTATAAAAGTACATTTAGAATTTGATATAGCTCAAGGAGGACCACTTTATTTCAGGATTCCACCAGCATGTCGAGAAGGATCGATAGAAGGCTTGGCATGATCGCCACATAAAGAGCAAACAATTTCAGCAAGGAGATTTGGTGTTGTTGTACGACAACAAGTTCATGAAGCATCCAGGTAAGTTACAGATGCATTGGCTATGTCCATATCTTGTTAATTCTATTAATTCTTGAGGTGTAGTTCAACTACAGTAGTTAGATGGAGCAATGCTACCAAATCTTGTGAATGATATCCGCCTGAATCCATATAGGACAAGGATAGAACCGCTCAATGCATAAGGATCTGCGCAATGAAAAAAAAATTAGATAGGATGATGCATGAACGAAAGATGCACCAAGAGGAAGTGGTTGTGAAAGAGTAGGAGTTAGTAGCATAGTCAGGAAGTCATGATACGACAGTCGCAGGGCTACGAACAAATGTCAAATTAGTAATAAATGAAGACAGTTAAAAGTAGTTAACTAGCGACTCTTGTGGAAGTGATGTGTAATGATGGCGGATCTGGTCGTTGGGTTGGTAGAATCGACGACAGATTCAGGTATTTAATGCATGATTTGGTCATGATGATCCCATTGATGTGGTAATGATGGGTATAAGTTGACTTGGTGCTATAAGAGTGATTTCAAGACAGTCGAAAAACACCATTATGAAAAATTGAGTTGAGTTGCAGAGTTGCTGAGTTGAAGAGCGAGTTGTTGAGTCAAGAGAGGGTGCTTGATTACTAAGTTTTGAGAGGAATTGGTGTGGCATGTAGAATAACCCAAATATGGTAGATATTTTCAATGAGAGAGATTCACCAAACATACTAGTTGCAATTATGGAATAAGTATCCAGTATGCATGTTGGATCGACTACTATTCCGAAATGGAAGAGGAAGGTGCATAAGCCTAGCTCTCCAGTACCATAGAAGAGACGGACTATAATGTCCTAAATGGTGCAAGAAGAAGACACTACAAAAATGGGGTCGTTGAGCTCAGGAGTGTCTGTCAAGGACATCCTTGGATACATCCCTCCTAGTCAGCCTGGTGTGAAGGCCCAGAAGCCCATGAATAATAAGAAGTATCATATAAGGATGTTGTTGATCCCACAAGGGATGGTATGCACTGTTTACATCATACCTGTGCTGATGTAGCTGAAATATGAATACCATGACCTACTTTCCCTAGAGGACGTTGCAAAGGACCCATATGTGTCAATGATAGTGGTCAAAAATGGACCGATAGAGCACATCCTGAAGGAATGAGTGAGTGGGATGGCTAGAGCCAAATTACTTAGGTTGATTAACATGTCACACTTTGAGCGCCTGAAAAAATCAAATGCATGTGTGAAGCAGCTTTTGGTGTGCTTCCATGGTGGGTTTTTATGGTTAGATGAGCCAATTGAAGTCACGATGGGGTTGCTTTCAGAGATAACGGGAACACCCAAGGATGGGCTAGACCCCTCATAATATATCCATGACAAATATAATGATTGGAAGTTGGAAATGAATCTGAAGAAGCACTATGCTCTAGAGCACGATGGGAGGGCATACCAAATCGATAGCATCAATGACTGTGTGGTGCATATTCGCGCTAGGATTTTGTCCAGTAAATTTGGAAGAGATAACCACCCATTTTAATGTAATTTTGGGGTGGTCACATGTGATAAGATGTGTGCAAAAGGTGTGCAAATGAATTGGTCCCTTTTTCTTATGAACCAGTTAGCAGAGGATGCAATGGTTGAGCAGGAGGGTGAAAGAATATTCACATATAGTTGGCTCCTAATTTTGATTGTATTAGTCACATGGATGGAACCATATGATTACCATGGGATGGACGTCAAAGAAAGAGGTATGCAAGGGTGCTATATATCAGAATTCATAGTGGGTCAAAGAAGTAGAGAGAATGGTAGATTGCTCGATCACATTTTGGATCTACTGAGAAGCGCTGCAAGCGGCGACTGTAAAAGTTCCAATACTGACAGAGGAAGCCACGACAAAGTATCAGAGGATTGCATGTTTTGAAATTGGACCCTATTCTCTTCACATTCAAGCACGGAAAGACCTCACTAAGCAATGGTTTCCAATGAGGTACAAAGTGACTAATGCAGAACTAGAGGCAATGATTAATGATTGGCATGTCAAATGGAGAGAACTAGTTAGTATAGCAGAAATATCAACATGACCTCTACTGAATGCACCTATTGAGAATGTGCACAAATATGACCAACAATCTGATGAAGAATCGTCAACAGAGACACCTACTGACCTGAAAGAGCAGCACATATTCAAGGAAGTGAGAACAAAGAGATGCATGGATCAAGCTCTAAGAAGTAGCACCAGTTCATCCATGGAAGCGTAGTTAAACCGGCTCATCAAGGCTGTCAACAATGCAGCTGATATGGCTGCAAAAGAGATGAAGAAATTGATGCAAGAAACATTCCCCGAGGTAAGAACCATACCAGATTATGTATATGACATTGTTTCAAAGAGAGCACCAGAAAGTATGATTGTGTAGGAAACCACATCGATCAGTACTGAGACCCGGGATAGGAATGTTCAAATTCCCCTGACTACGATTAACACCGAAAGTGAGGACTTTAATACCTTCCTGCAATAGTTGCAGCACATCAAAATGTATATCAACAGGATTTCTACCCAGACGTTGGTATACCTACAGTGAAGTGCCAACCAAGATTTGGCGGACAGGCAGAAAGAGATCAACGATTAATTTCTATGATTGCATGAGAAAGAAGGGGAAACACAGAAAGAAGTTGATGAACTCCGGAGCACAAAGGTGAAGCTGATGAAAGAAAAAGCATAGGAGATAGAAGAACTGAAGAAAGCATAAGAAGAATAGAAGATAAATACTACTGAGGAGATCACTGAGCTGAATAAGGAGACATATCATCTCATTTTTTAAAATACCCATCTTTTCGACAGTCGAGCATAAGTAGAAGTAGTAGTTAGGGATTCTTGTAAGCACATCGATGAAAAAACCATGGAAATCTATGCAGTTGCAAAAGAAAAGTGACTTGGGGAAATTATTGTGAAGTTGCAGAAGGATAACAACATTTTGAATGCTCTGGTCTATCCAAATATGCCTCCTATGAAAATTACTGAGAGGAATACCACCACAGAGGAAGTGGCAGCGTAACTTGAAGATCTGGAGCAAGAAGCTGATAAGGTCACTGAAGCAATGACAGAATTTTGGGGTAGCATCATCCAAGATGCACAGTTAGAGAAACTGACCAAGCAGTTGTAGGAGGTCGAAGAGAAACTAGAAACACTGAAGACTGCAATGAGAATAATGCCACCAGTCATTTCAATTACACATTTGGCTAAACTCAGAGAGTTGCAGCAGCGGGTAGGAAAGGCTCAGGAGCACAAGCAGAATATAAATGGCTAGCTTGATCAGTTCCAAGAAATTACGGCACAACTATCTATGAAGGAAGTTGTCACACTCATGGCTATGCAAGAAGGTAAGAAGGAAGTCACTTGAAAGATGGTGGAGCACCCATTGAAGCAGGGTTTTCCAATAATTTAGGACATTGCTGAGAGAATTCAAGCACAAGTGAAGGAGGTCACTCAGTAGTATGTAGACTTCAGACTGAAGATCAATGAGTACACCATCTCCACCTGAAGTGGCTTGAGGGCGAGCCATAAGATTGTGTTGGGGGATTGTTGGAAGGGGTTTTTGACATATTAGTTGTGCAGCATCACTGATGCTGTGCAAGCTCAAAATACATTGTGTAAGAGGAAGATTGGTGCGCAAGTGAAGAATAGAATATTTTGTATATTTTGTGTCACCTTTTTGTACTTTGGAACATATTTTGCATATATTGGTCATGATTTTTTAGATTCAGTTAAGAATTGGTTAAGATTTAGTTAGAAGTGGACCTTGAATGTAAAGGTGCAAGACTATAAATAAAAGTAGAAGTACAAATGAGGAGAGGAAGGAACATAGATGGAGAGAATTGAAGAGGAATTTGAGGAGCACTTGTTGAATTATGAACTATTTTGAATCTGTGAATCATTGCATGGAAGTAATATGACAAGGAATAATTTGATCATAATTACTGTTCCCTTTTATCTTTTTTTGTCTTACTATTTCTGGAATCCAATGATGAATGCTTAGTGAAATTGCGACATGGATATATGATGTGGTGTTTCATTCTTTTGAATGGTTTTGTCTTTATAGATCTGTTTGCACCACAGTATGTTTATGTTAGTTGTGAATGAATGATGTGATGTGTTAAGAGAAATGATGAATGGTCCTGTTAATAAGTAGTTGGTCAGATCTGTTGAATAAATTGAAAAGTTGTCGATGCACATAGTCCTCTTCTATTCTCCAGAAACTTGGTTCCGACATCTCTCCCTCGAACATCTTGGGTGAGACTTCATCTACTTTGTGGGTATTGTTGGATAGGGTAAAACCTGTTTGGGCGAGTGCTCAGGGAGATCGTGGTGAGTTCAGAGTCGACAAAGTGGGAACCTCTATCAACTAGTTTTGTTGGTTGGTTTTGCACCAAAAACTACACCTATCCCTTCAAATGTGTTCCTAATGATGAATCCTCCCCATGCTTCGAGTGGGACCTTATGAGGGAATGTTCCTTTTGCTATGGTTCCCCCATCATCTAGCATCCCTTTATCGGGAGGATACATGCCTCCTTAGGTTTTTGGGGTAATTGGTTCATTAGATGGTTAAATTTGGTAATGTTGCTCCCCTTTCTCAAGGAATTCCCCATATGTAAATGCATGTGCATCCTTACATGGTTCATATGGGAGGTAGTTATTATCCAACTGGTCAAGGTTGTGGCCTTTACCAAAACTCACCGTATCAGAACCAATATTTACAGGAGGCATGGAACCAAATGTCGCAACCTAGGATCCCTTTTTTAGCTACATTGGATTTGCATAACCTATATAGACTAAAAAATGATCCAAAGTCTCATGACCCAGCATGGACTTCGGTCCCTGCTAAGCTTCCTTCGTATTTTCTAAAGTTTGAAGGTAATAATGGAAAGGATATTGGTGATCACGTTATGATTTTTTATATATGGTTCTCTTAGAATTTGTTTAATCATGATTCTGATTGATTGAGATTGTTTCGATGCACCCTTATGATTCTAGTTGTGAAATGGTATATATAGCTTCCTAGGGACACATACCAGACCTTTAATGACTTGGCCATGGTCTTCATTGCTCACTTCCAGTTTTTGGTTCGCTATGATGTAAGTAAAAAACTCTTGTCGACTTTTCAACAAGACAAGGCCACCCATATTTTTTACTATATTCAAGAGTGGCATTGACCAAAAGTGATTTTTTAAGGCCAACATTCCACCAGAATTCATATTGGAATGGTTCCTTAAGTCCTTACTGCCTTATATCGCGAAGGATGTTTCGACATCCGGAGTTGCGATCAAGGAGTAGGCCATTTTTCAAAATCAACAGTTAGACCTTATTTATTCTCAATCCGAGATCCTTTATGAGATTATTCCTAATGCGCCAAGGTTGAATCATGACCCCAAGTTTAAACCCAATCCACATGCTGATAGAATTGTTGGCTCTATGAGTGCGAAAGTTGTGGACTAGGTTACACATAAAATTCCAAATTGTCGCTTAAACAAGTGTGTGGTCAAACAAGCTACAAGTTCATCCACCCCCCCAATCAGTGGATGCACATTCTATGCAATCGATGAACTAGAAGGGTAACCAGTAACCCAGATGGAATAGGAAAAAGGGAATATTAAGAAGAAGGGTAGAAATAAAAAGGAGAACGATAATTATGATAAGAATGACAAAACTTCCTGTTGGGACAAGAAGACTAACGAGAAGGTCGAATTCTAGTGAAAAGTTTGTGGAGGATACTATCTTATGCAATTGTTCCCTAGGATTGACAAGGAATCAAATTCAATCACACATAGGACATATGTGCTAATGGATCCCCTTTCACATAATCAAAATATGACTTCAAGGACTCTGTCCATCGGAAGTGGTGCTGGTGGGAGTCAAAACTCGCCAGTTTTAGAAAGTGGTCATGGTTGTATCAATATGATGTCATATATACATGTTGTGACCCATTCACATGATTATGGTCCATTGTAACCAACCATGGGTAAAGAACCTCTACCTTTGGAGATTCCTTTGCAGATTGACAAGCCTAAGACTATATCATGCGTACCAAAAGGATTCATGACGCACTCAGCACACAATCCTAATTCCTAAGACACCTAGCACTATTCTATCATTGAGGATTTGGACCAGAATCTATGTCCAATGTCAGCCTTATAGGTTCTTCATACTTTCCCTCACAAATTAAAGTGTTGTTAGCTGCTTTAGTAGTGGCTAACTCGAATGGCCCTAGTGTCGTCGGGTTTGAGACTCACAATGTCTATCCTCGCTTTCCTTAACATTTGGTTTTTCAAAACCATGAGGAGTGTTTGAATAACACAATGAAATGTATGGTTATTGATGAAGTTGTTGCGACCTCCATGATGTATTTGGCTTGTTGGAAAGGCCTTGGCTCTCCCATGTTGTCTAAATTAATGACTATGTTGACTACTTTTTATGGATATTGCTTTAGACCACATGGAATTATTCCTTCCCTTCAAGTCTAGTTTGGGGGGAAGACCAAGTCGATCGAGGTTGAGATGGTCGATGCACCCCTTGACTGTAATATTTTATTAGGTCAAAACTAGATTTATGCCATGAAGGAGATCATGTTGTCGATATTTCATGTCATGTAATTTCCTTACGAGTATAGAATTGTGATGATCGATCAATTTTCATTTTATAATTTTGGTTCCTCGACATTTTTGGGTCCCACTATCCCAGTAATTGATATTTCTTAGCCAACTTAGAAAGTTGGTGTTGGAATGTATCCTTTGTTGATGGGAACCTTTAATTTTTTGGCACCAATCCTAGCTATTGATTCTATTCCTAGTGGCATTCTATCACCTTTGAATCTATTCTCATTTTGTAGGCTCATATTTGAGATACCTGTGGACTCTCCCTTCTCCAATTAATTCAAAGGAAGGCCCCCCACCCATCAACATTGAAATGTAATTGTCTGTAATGTAGACCACCTACCAAGGCATACGTGACATCACTCTAGAATTTGGTCCTTCCACTTCGCAAATGAAAGAGGAGTATCTCCTCATGCCATCTGATTTGGTGGCCGCTTCATCATGTTCATATCTCTTCCTTGACGATACTTTTCCTTTAGATGAAGCTATTATCAAGGCCATGATCGGTCCATAAAATCCATATGAGGAGATGAATCATCAATATTACTTCCTCCTGGAGCTGGAACGGATTGATCCTAATGAATTTGGGAAGACATTAAGGGATAAATTTGGTCATCATGTGGTCCCATTAGGTACTCATGGTATATAATCCAAATGGAACATGGAAAAAATTTCACCAACTATTCCAATCAACATTTATTGGAGCGGTGGTAAAGTAGAGAACATTTATATCAGTGTTGATTGTTTACCCGAGGAGATTCAAACATACACCGAGATTTTAAGGAATTTTGTGACATATTCGCTTGGTTGTATGAATAAACTCTAGGGATTGATCCCCGTATTGTTGAACATGAAATAAAAACGTATAATAATGTTAAACATGTTCAACAATGTTTACACGTTGTGAATACCAGTAAGGCACCTGCCATTAGGGATGAGGTAGAGAAGTTGCTTAAGGTTGGATTTATCTACCCGATTTCCTTAACCAAATGGGTATCCAACCCCATTCCTGTGGATAAGAAATGGGGGACCATCCTTGTGTATATTGATTTTAGAGATCTAAATAGGGCTTGTCCTAAAGAGAACTTCCCCACGCCATTTATTGATTAGATTTTGGATGAGTGTGTGGGAAGCAAGATATTTTCATTTATAGACGGTATTTCGGGTTGTAATAAGATCCAAATTAAACCTGAGTATCCACATAATAATACATTTATATGTCCTTGGGGTACTTTTGCATACCAAAAAATTCCTTCTGGCCTGAAAAATGTTGGAGCTACTTTTCAACAGGCATCGCCTTTTCCTTTCATGACTTTAAATGTATTATTGAGGTGTTTTCGAACAACCTTGCTACTCACTATCTCAAGAGATTTGATCATCCAACACATATTTGTTTGTTCTTTGAAAGGTTTTTTTGTTATCAGATTTGTTTGAACCCTCAAAAGTGCATCTTTTGTGTTAGGAATGGTCTCTTATTGGGATTCATTGTATAAAAGGAGGGGATTATGATTGATGTATTGAAGGTTGAGGCAATACTTCGGTTTCATCCCCTGCACACAATATGATAACTTCAAAGTCTCCAAGGGAAGGATAATTTATTGCTTTGGTTAGTTGTGAATTATTCCAATTTTGCCAAGGGGTCTATGCACTTATTGAAGAAGGAGTCCTTCGATGCTCTTGAGAAATCCTTGGCATCAACCCCTCTACCTAGTCCACCAAAGTATAGTAGATATTCCTTGTTATTTGTATTTGCATCTCAAGAGACGATTTGTATGGTTCTCGATCAAGAGGATGATGATCTCCATGACCACGTTATTTATTTTCTTATGTCATAATGCTAAGAACTAACTCATCATCGATGACACTTTCTATCATCGTGGGGTGGACTCTATTTTGTCTCAGTGTTTGAGTGACAAGGAGGATGAGGTCGTGCTTAATGACTGCCATGGTGGGGTGTATGGTAGTCATTTATATGGGATTGATATAACTCAAAATATTTTGAGAGTGGGTTATTATTGGCTGCCAATATTTAAATACTGTGTTAATGCAATCAATAGATGTCACCCTTTCCAGGTGTCCTCTCGAAACATGCACTCTCATCCTACCATGGTACACCCTATTATCACCATGAATCCCTTTAAGAAGTGGGGAGTGGATTTTATGGATTGTAACCCATCATCAACTAGGGGGCACCATCATATTATTATGTTCGTGGATTACTTCATGAAATGGGTAGGGGCTATTCCTACAATCAAATATGACGGTGATACGGTCGCTCACTTTGTGTTCAATCAGATCATCACCCAGTTTGGGATCCCAAAGGATATTATCATTAATCATGGCAATCACTTCCTGAATAAGATGATGGAATAATTAGCTTTGAATTTGGGGTTTAAGAAGGAACATTATTACTCTTATTATCCCCAAGTGAATGGCCACATAAAGGATGTTAACAAATATCTTAAGTCCATTATAGAAAAAACCATCGTATAAATAAAAACCAATTGGCATACCATGGTGTACCCTAATTTATGGGATTACTAGAACATGGTTAATACTTCCACCAATTTTTCATCGTACCAGCTGGTTCATGGAGTAGATTCAATTTTACTGGTTGAATGAAAGATCCCTTACTTGAATCTATACATAGAGCTCTTTATTGACACCTATGATATAAAAGAACAATTATCCCACCTAGAGCACCTTGTTGAGCAGCGTCGAGATACTGATGTGGAATTAGAAGTGAATAAGCATTGTGTCAAGTCTTAGTATGATAAGTCCATATGTCCATGTAAATGTATTGAGGATGACTTGGTCCTTTTATATGATCAAATGAGTGAACCATTGGGGGAAGGTAATTTTAATCCTATGTTCCATGGTCCTTACATCCTGAGGCATGTCCTAGAAAAGGGGCCTTTTGAGTTAGAATATTATGAGGGGAATGTCCTTAAGGATCCTAGAAATTGACTCTACCTTAATAAGTACTACTCTCGAGTTCCCAACTCGGGCTAGTAGCTTGTATATTATTGTGCATTTTTACATAGTTTTCGGTTTCCTTGTAGTGTTTCTAGTTTGTTGGCATGCTTCCTATTTCCTGGAATATGTTGATGGAGTATTCGAATATACTTAGTATTTGCGGATGGTTCCAACCGCTATACACAGAACTTATCTTCTATTGCTTGGGTTATTTAAACACATGATGGTTAACTTGTGTCTTCAGGAGGGGTATGCCTCCCTCCATCCTCAAAAAATGTGCCTAAGTATAGTGCAGTAATTGAACTATTACACGATGCCATATCGAATGGTATTCAATCTTTAGAGGTTCACCCGGATTTGTAGTTGATTGTGTCATAGTTGAATTGATAGTATTGTTTCATTAAACCTACATTGCTGAGAATATTCTTAAGGGTAATATTGTTGGAAAGACATTTTGATTGCATTACATACATTCATAAACCTATGAATTATAATCATATTGTCAATTGATATGTGAATTACATTATAGATTGTCATTTGTCACGTAATTAAAGGAGAAACATGCAAATAAACATTCACATTTATATTTAGGGACATGTACATATATCAAACCAGTAGCTATAAGTTTTTATTTCCAAATTTTGAAAATATGATTCACAACAATATCTAGGAGCTAAGAGAATCCTCACACCTAAATAATTTCACAAAAGATGTAGAAAACAATGTAAAAGAGAAGTATTAATACATAGAGATGGTGCCAATAACTTATTTTTCTATTACTATCCAACATGTAAATATGTCTGGAACATGATTATAATACAATAGGATAAAATCATTATCCTATGGAGGCATTGGTGGCATACATGTGGCAGGCTTAGATTGGAGCTCAAACCCCCCTAGGTGGACCAATGAGCTCCCAAACCACCTCAAATGGTCACAAATGGCAATGTGAACACAGGTGAATCATGATAGGTCATAAATAAGAGTAGGATAGGTGTTTTGGAGTGCATGGGTGAGTGGGAGTGGCTATAGGAAGCATTTAATGGTCCAAAAGAACCAAAAACACTCAAATACAATGCATGGACACATCTAGTCAAACAAATTCCTTGTTTTAAGGAGTGGGAGTGCCCCAAGAGACCAAAGTGTCATTAATGAGGGTGATCATGCTCCTTAATGGTAGAAATTTGGTAGCTAGGTATAATTAATGGTCCAAAACCCCCAAATACCTTAGGAGACCAACATAACCAAGGTTTGGACTATGAAAAATAGGTGAAAAATAAATGAAGGTATGTCCTAGGTGATGTGTGACCGTGGTACTAGGTTGTATGATCTTATAAAACCCAGTCTTAATCCTAACTTAGTGTAACCACATCAAAATTTGAGGCCTTGAAAACTAAGGCTCAAGTCACCTCTTACAAAATTTTATTTGTCCATATAACCAAGGTAAGAAGGAAAACCACATGGGAATAAAACCTCCCCTCTAAAATGGAAATGGAGAAAAATATGAAAGTGAATATCAGTAATCACAATGTGTAACCCAATCCAAGTAATGACCTTAGATAGGTCAATGTATTCTATGTGAAGCTCTTGGTGAATATGTCAGCAATTTGCTCTACAGATGGGAAATACTGCAATCATATCACCTGCTCATGCACCAAGCTCCAGATGTACTGCATGTGAATCTCAATGTGCTTGGTCCTATGTCTATGTACTAGATATGTATATATCATGATTTCACTTTGATTGTAACACCAAATGGCAATGGGTGAATCAAATGCAAAACCAAGTTCTCCAATAATTCCTTCCAACCACACACATTGTGTAGATGCATTTGTTTCTTCTCTATACTCGGCCTCAGCTAATGAAAGAGATATAATGTGTTGTTTCTTACTTGAACAGAATATGGAACCATGTGAAAGAATGAATACATAGCCTAAAGTGGAATTTCTTTCAATGGAACCTCCATCCCAATCAGTAAATCCAACTATTTCTAGTGGAGAACTAGCAACATAGTGTATCCCAAAGTGTTTGGTTCCTTACACATAATGAAAAATCCTTTTAGTATAATTCCAATGGATATCATGAGGCTCCTACATATACCTTACAACAACACCTACTTCATAATCCAAATCAATTAGAGTGTATGTGAGATACAACAATCTCCGAACGAGTTTCCTATACAACGAGTTGTCCACCAATGGAGATGAACCAAAATCACCTAGTTTAACTCTTGAAATGAAGGGACACTTGGTTGCCTTAAATTAATCCATTTTGAAATTTAATAAAAGGTTTGAATCATAATTTGATCGGATGACCTTTGTACCTACATCAAATTGCTCAATCTCCAAGCCAATAAATTGTTTCAACAATCCAAGGTTAGTCATTGAAAACACATTGTGCAATGAAGACTTAATTGAACCTATATCAACAATGCAAATTCTAGTGATCAAAATATCATCAACATATAGTACTATGATATGAATAAATTCATGTAAATTATGAAAATACACATTAGGATTAGATTATCATCTTTCAAATCCTTGTGAGAAAAGAAATTTGTCCATCTTGGCAGACCAAGCCTTGGGGAATTGCTTGAGGCCATAGAGAGACTTATTCAAACTAAAAACAAGTGACGGATCATGAATGAAACCATTAGGGTTTCTGGCTATAAATATTCTCATGAAATTCACCATGAATAAAAGCACTCTTCACATCCATGTGGTGCACCTCCCATCGCTTATATGCGACAATGGCCAAAACTAGCCTAATAGAGTCCATATTTGCAACGGGTGCAAATGTATCTGTATAGTCCACTCCATGGACTTGAGAGAAAAATTTTAAAACCAAATTGGCCTTACACTTCATATATTAACCATAAGAATCCATATTTATCCTATAAACCCACTTATATTGCACTAGTTTCTTCTTGGAAGGTAGAGGAACCAACTCCCAAATTTCATTGTCTTCCAAAGACTTGAACTCTTATTGCATGGTTGTTTTCCATATAGGATCTTGAAATGATTCTTCATATGAATTAGGAAAATATCCAACCATCATAAATCATCTCTCTATAATATTTGAATCACAAGTGGAGAAATCCTATTGACACAAAACCAGTCGACAAGGGTTCGCTCTGTATCGACACCCAAAACACCATGATCTCCCTGAGAACTGGACCAGATAGGTCTTACCCCATCTGAAAACACCAACGGAGTAGATGAAGCCTCAACCGATATTTCTGAGGGAGAGCTAGTGGAACCAATTTTATGTAGTATGGAGGAGGACCATGTGTCTACTAGTGACTTAGCGCAACATTATCCAACAAATTTAATCATTCAGATTATGCATTGACGGAATAGTGTCATCATTTAATAAATCACAATAACATAATTGAATCATAGAAAAACATTGATGCACAAACATATCTAGTAGTATATCATCATCTAAAGAAGAGAAACATCACATCATTCACCTATCCATATCGCAGATACACATTGCATTCACATTTGGATCGCAAAAAATAGGAAAACAGGTAAATAGGAAAAGACGCAATGATTCTGCTCAACCTCCGTCATGTTATATTAACCTTCATGAAAAAACACAGATTCTCCAAATAGTTCTTCAGTTCACATACACTTATGTACATCCGCATCATAGAAGTTCATCAAAACTAAGAAAAATATGTGTAAGTGAACCCAACCAAATAAGAACTAAGAAGACTTAACACTTTCAATTTTACATCTACTTATAGGATTGCGCCTTTACATTGGTGGTGTACTTAACCAAATTCCTAACTACTTCTTAACTGAAACTAAACAATAATGACCACAATCGACATAATCAGGTTCAAAACTACAAAATATGACCAAAACACATAAAATATTGTAATTCCGACTTGGGTGTCGTTTCCCACCTTATGTGGCATCTTTGACCTTGTGCAGCATACGCGATGGTGCATAGCTAATTTACCCCAAAACTGTTAAATTTTCATATGCTAAGCTAGATCATTAGTATTTCATTTCGATTTCATAGCAAAAGCATATAAACAGGATCACTGAAATATAGACAAGCACAGCCATACAAAATGAACACAAAGATTTATCCTGGGAAAACCCTAAAGGGAAAAACCCAGCAAAAGCTTCCTCAATATAGATGCCCCAAAAAGAAGGTAAAAGGTAAAACCAACAAGGAGATCAAATCCTGATCCTCCTCCTTCTCCAGCTACTCTTCTCTTCTCCACTAATGCGCTACACAAGTGAGAGTGTGTGTATCTCAAATTAGGAGCACCACACCTCTATTTATATTCATCCGTTCACTTGAATTAACTCATTCGACATGTAGGCCCGAGTTAAATCATGTAGGCTCGAGTTACACATGTAGGCTCAAGTAACCACACTAGGGTGCTAATGAACCACCTTTACAATTAGAGGGGACTACCTCATGACTCTTATTAGTTCTTCTGATTAGAAGCATCGAGGTACAAGATAATACAAGTGGTTCTCCTGGTAGGACCATCGGGGACCACAAAAGATACATATAGAATATTCTTCGGAGTTACAATATTTCAACACTCCCCCTTAACGAGAAGGGTATTCTACAACAACATCAACAACAACAATAGTAGGAAAGAGATAGAGGACATCATCAGCATCATCAGGGTAACACATCTATAATCATTGGAAGCTTTTCAACATTATGTAGTCTTCATCTTCAATCTTCAGTATTCATCATCATTAATACTTTGACTGCTTCGATCAGCAACATATTCAGCACTTTGACCTTTCGATCAGCAACATCATCTTCAGCACTTCGACCTTTCGATCAGCAACATCATCTTCAGCACTTTGACCTTTCGATCAGCAACATCATCTTCAGCACTTTCATCTTTCGATTAGCAACATCATCTTCAGCACTTTGACCTTTCAATCAGCAACATCATCTTCAACACTTTGACCTTTCAATCAGTAACATCATCTTCAGCACTTTGACCTTTCGATCAGCAACATCATCTTCAGCACTTTGGCCTTTCGATCAGCAACAACATCATCATCATACTCTGATCTTTTGATCAGAAACATCATCATCAAAACATCATCATCATCAAAACATCATTATTATCAAAACATCAACATCATCAAAACATCAACATCATCATCATCAAGACATCAACATCATCAAAACATCAACATCATCATCATCAACATGATCCTTCCTTTCGAAATTACGGGATCAACATGTCTGTGGTACTCAGACGATCCTTCCTATCGGAATTATAGGATTTAGATATTTACGGATTTACTAATGATCCTTCCTTTCGGAATTACGAGATCAACACATCTGTGGAGCTTAGATGATCCTTCCTTTCAGAATTATGGGATCAAGTCTTTATGGAGATACTAACGATCCTTCCTTTTGGAATTACAGGATAAGGTCTTTATGGAGCTACTAATGATCCTTCCTTTTGGAATTACGGGATTTAGGTATTTACAAAGTTACTAACGATCCTTCCTTTTGGAATTATGGGATCAACACATTTGTGGAACTCAGAAAATCCTTCCTATTGAAATTACGGGATCAACACATATGTGGAACTCAGACAATCCTTCCTGTTGGAATTACGGGATCAAGTCTTTACGGAGCTACCAATGATCCTTCCTTTCGGAATTATGAGATTTAGGTCTTTACGAAGTTACTAATGATCCTTCCTTTCGGAATTATGGGATTTAGGTCTTTACGGAGTTACTAACGATCCTTCCTTTCTGAATTACAGGATCAACACATTTGTGGAACTCAGACAATCCTTCCTATTGGAATTACAGGATCAACACATCTATGGAAATCAGACATTCCTTCCAGTTGTAATTATGGGATCAAGTCTTTATGGAGCTACCAACGATCCTTCCTTTCAGAATTATGGGATTTGGGTATTTACGGAGTTACTAATGATCCTTCCTTTCGGAATTATGGGATTTAAGTCTTTAAGGAGTTACTAACGATCCTTCCTTTCGGAATTACGGGATCAACACATTTCTGGAACTCAGACAATCCTTCCTATTGGAATTACGGGATCAACACATCTATGGAACTCAGACAATCCTTCCTATTGTAATTATGGGATCAAGTCAATGATCCTTCCTTTCGGAATTATGGGATCAACACATATGTGGAAATCAGACAATCCTTCCTCTAGGAATTACGGGATCAACACACATTCTCGAGTACCGAAGTCACTGGATCCGTTCTAAACCAAAGTTCAAGGATGATACAATCCTACCACCTTCTCGATGATGAAAGTTCACCGGATCCGTTATGAACCGAAGTCCAAGGATGATACAATCCTACCACCTTCGCGATGACTGAAGTTCACTAGATCTGGTCTAAACCGAATTCCAAGGATGATACAATCCTACCACCTTCTCGATGACTGAAGTTCACCGGATCCATTCTGAACCGAAGTCCAAGGATGATACAATCCTGCCACCTTCTTGATGAACGAAGTTCAGCGGATCCGTTTTCAACCGAAGTCCAAGGATGATACAATCCTGCCACCTTCTTGATGACCGAAGTTCAAGGATGATACAATCCTGCTACATTCTCGATGACCGAGGTCATCGGATCACTTCTGGACACATGTCCCAGGATGATACAATCCCTCTTCATTCTCGAAGATGGAGGTCTCTGGATCACTTTAGGGCAAGTTCCCAGGGATGATACAATCCCACTACAACATCACTACTCCCCCTTTTGGGGAAGGTCTTTCTGAACCACACCAATCTTGTCTCAAAAAGTGTTCAAACTTTACTCGAGACATAGTTTTCGTCAGCACATCATCATCTATACCATCATCATCTACATCTTCAGTATGTGAATACTGAACTATTACCATCTGTATCTCCAGTATGTAAATACTGAAAGCATCATCATCTATATCTTCAGTATAGAAATACTGAAAGCATCATCATCTATATCTTCAGTATAGAAATACTGAAAGCATCATCACCTCTATATTCAGTATAGAAATACGGAGTCACCATCATCTGCATCTACAATATGTAAATATTGAAACATCATCTATATCTTTAGTATGGGAATACTGAAACATCATCATCTGCATCTTTATCTTGTATGTATAAATATTGTATTTCTATGTGTTACGATGGAACACAGGGTTCTCTGTTATCACAACTCTCATTATCACATAGAATCAATGTAGTATCCATCTTCAGGTCAAGGAGACCTGATATCAGCTTCCGAAGCCATATGGCTTCACAACTTAGCAGAGCAATCTGCTATGTATTATACTTTTGTTGTTCTAAGAGAAACACTGGATTGTTTCCTGCTAAACCATGAACTCATAGCAGACCCCAAACAAAAGCATCTACCTTATGTGCTTTTCCTATTTGATATACTTCCAAACCAATCTGCATCTGTATATCCATACAATCTATAGTCATGGCTACCATCATAGTATAGACCAAGGTCAATAGTCCCTTTCAGATATCTCATCACATGTTTTGTAGCTACTAGGTGAACTCGTCTTGGTTGAACAAGATATTGAATTAAGGTGTTCACAGCAAAACAAATGTCTGGTCTGGAATTTGTTAAGTACATCAATGACCCAATGATCTGTATGTAATGAGTCGCATCCACTAACTCTGATGAGTCATCAGCTAACAGCTTCAGGTTGGAGTCCATGGTTGTGGCCATGGATTTGCATTCCAACATATTGAACCTCTTCAATATCTCTACCACATACTTTCCCTAGTTGAGAAATATTTCTTCTGAACTTTGTCATATTTCTAGACCTAGGAAATAGTGCATTAACCCAAGGTCTTTCATCTCAAATTCTTCTGCTAGTTTCTTCTTTCTTTCCATGATCTGTTTCTCTTTCCCTGTCAAGAATAAGTCATCCACATATAATAACAGGATGACATGTTCATCTTCTACAACCTTGAGATAAAGGTTAGGATCAACTTTACTCTTGTTAAAGCCCATAGTTGACAGGAAACTGTCTATCCTTCCATACCAAGCTCTGGGAGCTTGCTTCATGCCATAGAGGGCTTTCTTCAACTTACATATATGATTCCACTTGTCTTCAACTTCAAATCCTTTCGATGTAAAACTCTTCCCCAATCATACCATTAAGGAAGGATTGTCTTTACTTCATCATGGAAGCAACTACCATCATAGTTCTGAAGGAAGTGTACCTTGCTTCCTAGAGTAACTGTCTCTTCAGAATTAATTCCCTCTTTCTTATAGAAACCTCTAGCCACAAGTCTTTCCTTACTTCTATCATCGACATATTTTATCTTGCAAATCCATTTGTAAGATACCACATTCTTGCTTTCTGGTTTGAGTACTATATCCCAAACATCATTCTAGTATTCTTTCATCATAACATCTTCCATGAGTTCATCTTGTCAAATCATCAACATATCCTAGTCTTCTGCATTCAACTTTGAAGGTTGGAACCCACTTTACCCTTGTTAAAGTCTCGATCCATCACGAAGCTATCCATCATGTTGTACCATGTCGAACTCAGATATATTCTGTAGTCACTCCCCCTGAAGTGGAGTATCATCTTCCCTCTACATTTTGTACAGGTGGTTCTATGCTTGATATATACTGGTCAATAGAGTATGGCATGTCATAGTCTATTCTTTCTTAGGCAAATCAAGAACCTTGCTTTGTATACTTGTTCTTGTAGATCCATATGGAGGATACTACGTACTTCCCTTTATGTCTCGAAATCATATCATATACATCATTCCCCATGATCAACTATTATTCTTTGATCATAGCTTCTTTCATAGCATTATTTTCTTCATCTTGAGTTATCTCTCGTACCCATGGTGGTCTTCATCCTTCAAGGTGGATCTACTTCTCTCTGAAGCGTTTTCTTCCATCATGGTGTCTCTAACCCTGGGAGCTTCAGATTTTATTGGAGTGAATCTTGAATTGTCATCACTTGTTCTTCGAAACAAGTCTAATCCTTATTTTAGGAGGTTGTACAGGACCTTTCCTACAATTTAAATGCACCAGTTGCATGGTTAGAACTATTTCATAAAATATATGCATAACGACAAATTCTTATGCATCATGCAACTGTTTAGCCAATACAACATTCATCCATATCTCATAGAAACTTTCTAGATGCCTTCCATTTCTATCATGACATTATTGATATTGTGCACTAATCCAATATGTCAACAAGGAGGCTTCATTCTAAATAAGTAGCAATGGAGGGTTGTATAGCACCATGAGCTACTTACCCATCACATGCATATTAGTAGTATACAGTCATTAATGCAAACAATCTATCATGCATAACACATCAACTGAATATAATCAAATGTATAACAAAACAATATCATGAAATGACAATTGAATACTTATATTTTATTTGTTTCATGGGTAGACTCCATATTGATCATTTTTCTTTATCATCTTCTCCATTCATGAAATCATCATTTCTTATCCAAATGATAATATGAATAAGAGGTTCTTGAGTTCTTCATATTCCTCATCGCATGAGGGATCTTCTTTGAATGGTGAGAGCTTGATCTTCAATTGCTCCCATCTTCTTCTTCTCTTCTTATGAGTCTAGTTGAAAGTAATCACTTCCTTCTAGCATACGTTCTTCGCATGAATGAATCCCACGATCCTAGGAGGTCATTCAAGGTGGCTATCACCTCTTATGCATTCTTCACCTCTTATTTTACCTCTTCAATTTGTTTCTTAAGGTCATCTTCTGATGTATGTTCTTTCCTTCAATTAGCTTGGTCAAGTTATCAAACATCTCTTTCGGTGTCTTTAGGGAAGACACTTGTGGTACAAGTTGATCCGTGACTGAATCGATAATGATCTTCTTGGCCTTGACCAAGTTCTTCTGGTGTAAGGCTTTGAGCCTCAGAACTGTAACCTCTCTACTCATGTAGGTGTCCAATTAATTTTCTTCAAAGAGATCAAATACTTCCATGCTTGGAAGGTGTCAACTCCATCAATATTATCATCAAGATGATGTGATATATCACTTTGAAATGATAACCTCAAATGCAAAAAGCAAAAGATTAGATCTTACCGATTTGAGGTGTCTGTCCTACTTCCGAAGCTGGCTGATCTAGGGTTTGTCAGAGAAACCCTAATTTTCAAAACTTGGAATCTTTCATATCTGATTGGATAGAAAGATATATCTCTTCAAATGGAGCTGTCCAATGTACTCCTTTTCTGAAAACAGTAGAGGGAAGCTCCTGGAACAGGAAGCCCTAGTTTTCCAATTTCTTCTGCAGAAATGCCTGTCACTATTTCTGTGATATCTCCTAAATTTCTACTCCTCTGTGTCTACAATTTTTCACTGAGGTAAAATCGCATGTCCCCGATACAACACCATAGGTTTCATCAAAATTTATTTCTCCAATTTGGATTTATGATCCTTTTCCCAAGGTGACCTATTACAGGACTGTTCAGAATAGTGAAGTTGTACGCCCTGCCACGTGTCACTGTTTCATATTCTGGTTCTGCACTTCAGAAAAAATAAATCACGGTCCATGTTTTTTCTGGAACATCATCAGGAATTCCATTTGGGTCTCTGTATCCCAAGCTACAACAATTCTACGCAGGTGTCCTGTTTAGGGATGAATTCTGGAAGAGGCTGGAACCCTAACTTGGAGGAATCATATCTCCAGAAATATAGTGAATATGAGGCTGAATTTGGGGTATAGTGTACATAAGGAGTTTAGCTTAGGCCTCTGCAATTTTCGGCTCTGGATCCTTCACCAATCTCAGGATATATTGAATGTACCAAAACTTATCAGTTTTAGTATTTAGGGTTTTTCTAGCTCGGGGTCAAACTAGAGTTTGACTTTCCTGAAGTTTCACCCAACCAAATTTCTTGATCCATGTATCTAAACTTAGATTTTTATGAGGATAAAAATCCTATTCCAGGATCATTCAAAAATTCCTCTTCTGTAGAAATCCCTAATTTTCCGCACCAAAACTGAAAATGCTCGGAATCGAATTCTGCTTCGACAGAAAGATGTGCCTTTCAATGGAGAGTCAGTCTAGCCTTCTTTTGCTAATCAATTGTGGATAGAGACCCAAAAATTAAGAATCCCTATCTTCTATAGCTGCACAATGTATTATTTCAAGGTGGCTCTGATACCATGTTAAATTTTCATATGCTAAGCTAGATCATTAGTATTTCATTTCTATTTCATAACAAAAGCATATAAACAGGATCACTGAAAGATAGACAATCACAGCCATACAAAAGGAACACAAAGATTTATCCTGGGAAAGCCCTAAAGGGAAAAACCCAGTAAAATCTTCCTCAATATAGATGCCCCAAAAAGAAGGTAAAAGGTAAAACCAACAAGGAGATCAAAGCCTGATCCTCCTCCTTATCCAGCTACTCTTCTCTTCTCCACTAATGTGCTACACAAGTGAGAGTGTGTGTGTCTCAAATGAGGAGCACCACACCTCTATTTATATTCATCCGTTCACTTGAATTAACTCATTCGACATGTAGGCTCAAGTTAAGTCATGTAGGCTTGAGTTAAACATGTAGGCTCAAGTAACCACACTGGGGTGCTAATGACCCACCTTTACAATTAGAGGGGACTACCTCATGACTCTTATTAGTTCTTCTGATTAGAAGCATTGGGGTACAAGATAATACAAGTGGTTCTCCCGGTAGGACCATCAGGGACCACAAAAGATACATATAGAATATTCTTCAAAGTTACAATATTTCAACAAAAACTTCCTACCAACAATCCCCCAACACAATCTTATGGCTTGCCATCGAGACACATCAGCTAGACATGGTGTATTCACTGATATTTTGCTTGAATTCCTCATACTATTGGATGATCTCCTTGACCTAATCCTTGATTTTATCAGTAGTCTCCTTTATTTCTATCAAATCATGTTGTAATGGATGCTCAACAATCTTCGTGGTAACATCCTTTTTTCCCTCCTAAACTAGTTGCAGTGTAGAAATCACCTTAACTAAAAGTTATGCTCCAGTGTCTTGGAACTCATCCAATTGTGTATTACGCCTCTATTGATGCTTCCTTACTTTGACAACACACTTCTATGACTCCTTCAGCTCCGTAGACTTGGTGATATGAACAAAAATTGGTAGCGGTCTAAGCGACATCTTCAATGTTTCCAATTTCCCCTCGACCTTCTGCAATTACATAGTCAGTTGCTCCAATTGCTCATCCTGGACTACACTACCCCAAAATTGTGTAGTTGCGTCAATCACTTTTTTGCCTCTTGTTCCATCTCCTCCAACTGTGTTTCTAATTCCTCCATGTTTCTTTTCCTCTCCTCTACTTTTTCTAGTGGTGTGTTTGGATGTACTAGTTCCTATAAGTCCACATTGTTTTAGAGAAACTATGCTATGGCAGCCCCAAGATGCGTTGATTTCTCCATCGCATCCAGCTCCATATTTCTCTCGAATACGTGTTGACAAGCATTTTAAAATCCTCTTCCAACTGAACTCTATTGTCCCAAAGATGAATTTTCTCAACCATCAGTTAATATTACTCCTTTTAAAACTCCTTAATTTCCTTAGTATTCTCCATGATCAGTTGCTCTTGTTCCTTCTTCAATGCTTCAATCTCTTTATGCTCTTCTTCCTCTTTCTCCTATGATCTCAAGAATTGACCATTGATACTTTGTTCCATGTCAGCCAAATCCTGATTGGAGACCCTCTGCATATGCACCAATTTCTGTGTGGACGGCTCATTGATGTCTATGGATAGATCTTGTAACTACTGCAAGGAGGCATTGATATCTTCATTTTTGGTCTCAATCGCATGCGATGGAATTTGCACTTTCTGAATCCTTGTCCCAGTGTTGATCGAGCCAAGGTTCTGCACAGTTGTTGCCTCCAATGCCTTCTTGAACACTCCATCAACTTAAGAGTCAAAGCGAGTTTTTACATCACCAAATCCATATGTTTCTTGTTTCTTCATCTACTTAGTTACTACATCTGTTGCAGTTGTAATGGTCACAATGAGATGGTTCAAGTGCACCTCAATCGTTTGGTTTGCGCTACTTGTTGCACCCTTCTCCTGTTACTTCTTCATTCTTGACTCTTCAAATGCTCGCTCTGCTTCTAATTCAGTGTGGTTCCATGATAAATATGCATCTGAATCATGGTTTCTCTATTGGTCAAGCTCAAGTATAGGATCAACTGGTGCATATGTTGGTGGAACCATCAACAATTCCTCTAGGTTGACAGTTTCTCTCAAGGATGCGAGCCAATCATAAAAAATTATCTCTAGCTCCACATCAGAAATCTTATATGGTGTCGACAACCACTGCTTATACAGGTCACGTCACGCTTGCACATGAATGGAGTGCGGGCCAATCGCAAACTGAGAAATCCATTGGAATTATGTCAAATCCTTCTCAGACAATCTCAAAACTTTTACAACTACAGCCTGCCGTGCTTCCCAATAGATCTAGAACTAAATGGCACAATCCTTAATTCGATCAGATTCCTTCTCCCACCAAATGTTCTGGTAGTGTGCTCCCTTGCAAACCTTCACTGCATCCACATCCATTCCTTGGTAATATTTTGGCTTCATTCAAGCCACGAGCGCAATTAAAATCAATATCCAAATGTATGCGAATGATCAATGCCCCCCATGGACTTCCAATGCATCATTTATCAACTAGTTCATTAAGAACAACAACTATTTCATATGTACTCCTTGCACACACTTCTCCACAAATGCAATCACGCCTGAATTCAACTGGTTAGGTCAGTGCATTCTCACTATCTTACTAGCCAAAATTCATGCTACAATGTGGAAATCCATATCATTTATGTTGTCGAAATGATATGCATGTCCATCACACTATAGTCATATTTCTTCTTCATCCTTGCATCCAACCTCTTATCATTATCTTTTCCCTTGAAACACTGTGAAGGGTCCGGCCCATCCTTGGGAAACCCTGTTATGTTTGAAATCATTGCCACAATGATTGCAACCAGTCGGTCCAGCCACAAAATATCGCTATAGAAGCACTCTAAGAGATACTTAGTACATACATTTGATTCGTTCAATTAGCCAAAGTGCATCATGTTAATAAGATCCAACAACCAGGATTTATGCAAACCTCACGCCCAGTCATGTGGAATGTGTAATATTGGGTCACCTCTATCCATAGACATAGGTCCATAGGGACCCTTCATGATCTCAGTCAACATGAGCATATCGTGATCATCATACTTGCATCAGTGCAGGCATGATGTCCATGGTGTATACCATGCCCTGTAGAATCGTCGGGGTATTCACTAGGTATTTATGGTTCTTTGTCATCTTCTTGAAATTCACATCCGATTGCATGGTAGGAACATACCCAGCGATATTCGCAATGGACACCCCTACATGGGCTGATGATTGAATAACCCCTAAAGTCAATGGACCCATCTATGCAGGTTCCTTCTCATGTGCCTGTACAAATGTTCTAATTTGTCATTTCTTCTGCAACGAGCGATTGGGTCATTGTGCCCCTCTCTTCTTTGGAACCGATGAGGATCCCACCGAAATTCTTGCAACTTCTTCTTCAATGATGACTCCAATGATTGATGAATCCCTCTTTCTAGAAATCTCAACCATGACTTTCTCATGTAGCACGTCGCACTAGTTCCCCAAGTTTTCAATGGGAACCACACCCTTACGCTGCTCAACAACTAAACTACACACTGCACTCTACAACTTGATGACACAACACAACACAACTCTCTGCAATAATTATGCAACTCTGTCAAATCTTAATCTTGCACAATGGTGAATGTCGACCGCATTCAACCTCTTCTTATAGCAACAATTCAATCACACCCCCATCATGACCAAATCATCTTTAATCGTTTCGACCAAATCATGCATTAATCACCAGATTCCACTGGCAATCCTATCAATCCAATGGTTGGATCCGTCATTAAGACGCATCTCATCCGAGAGAATCATCAGTTAACTACTTTAACTATCAACATTTATTACTGATTTGACTCTGTCGTGGCCCTATGGCTATCGCGGCATGATTTCCTAACTGTGATACTAATTTTGCAACTTGTGCATCCCCTTCCTCTTGGTGTGCCATCCTCCTAACTAGCATCTCATGCAATATATATGTGTGTGTGCGTGTGTGTGTGTATTTCACGCAGAGCCTCAAGCATTGCGTGGCTCTGGGAACATCTTGTAGGGATTCATCCTACTACCATTCACTAGCTTTGGTAGCATCGCTCCATATAACTGCTACAGTTGTAATGCACCTCCTGAAGTAATGGAATTAATGAGATATGGACATGGCCAATGAATCTGTAACTTACCTGGATGTTTCGCGAACTTGTTTTCATACATCAGGACTAGGTCTCCTTGCTGAAATTGTTTGTTCTTAATATGTCGATCATGCCAATCCTTTTGTTGATCCTTCTCAATGTATTGCTGAAAACCTGTGAAAAAGCAATCTTCCTCGAGCTACATCAACTATGCCAATCGTTATTCTAGTGATGCTTCATCATCCATGCATGTCGTTTCTGCTACGCACAAACTTGGAACAATGTACTCCATAGGCATGACTACCTCTTTCCCATACACCAATTTGAACAGTGTCTGTCTTGTCAATATTTTGTAACTGGTGTGGTATGCCCATAATACTGCTGGAATCTTCAAATCCCATTCATCACGATTTGAGTTGCATACCTTTGTAAGTGCATGCTTCAACACCTTGTTGAACGCCTTCATTGTCCCATTTGTTTGTGTATGATATAGGGTACTCTTCTTATGTTGTATCTGAAGCTCCTCTGTTAATACGCTGACTATGCGATTGATGAAGTGACTCCCTTGGTCGCTCATAAATATCCTTGGACACCCAAACTAAGTAACAATGTTTTCAAACATGAACCTTGTTGTTGTCGCAATGGTGCAATCCACAATAGGTGCATCCTCTGCCCATATTGTCAAATAGTTTGTCGCTGTAATTATGTAACACACACCAGTTCTCTTTCCAGGTGGGTTAATTAGTCCCACAAATTCCTCAACCACTTTATTAAATGGATGCAATGTCACCTGAGGTACTAGCAGCATCTCATCCCTTCTTGACTGTTTCTCAGTTCTTTGACAGACATCATAAGTCCACGCATAATCTATCAAATCATTATGAAGAGTGGGATACCAAATCCCTGCACAGAGCACCTTCCTGGTTGTAGCGCGACCTCCATAGTGTCCACCGACAACTCCCACATGTGTCTCTGCCAATAGTTTCCCTTGTTCATGTGGTAGGAAACAGCGCTGAAAGATCTCATCTAGTCCAGGTTTATAGAGTTGTCCAATGATCAGCTAGAAATCCATGACCTTAACAACCAACTACTTCTTCTGACTTGTAGTAATCTCTTCTGGTGTTGTTCTTATCGCCAAAAACTAACTTATTTGGTCATAGTAATCATCAACCATGTCAACTATGAATAGTTGTGCATCTGGAAACCCATATTCAATGTTTGTTAGTTCCTCGCAGGTCTCAATTTAGGATAAATGATCTAGGCCAACATTCAAGTGACCCAACTTCATAATTACCACAAAATTAAAAACCCTCAAAAAGAGGTAGCCAGCGACATATATTCCCCCCAACACGAACTTATTGACCAAATATTTCAAATCAGAATGGTCCGTGAAAATTTTGAAATGACCGCCCAATAGGTAATGGCGAAACCTCTGTAGTGAATATACCATTTCCAGACCATCCCTCTCTATCGTAGAATAATTTTCTCTGCGGATGAAAAAATCTGACTAGCGAAAGCAATCGGGTGATCAAGATCTCCTTCCCCTGGTTTATCTAACACAATTCCCAATTCAATTGATGATGCATGCACATGGACATGGAACTCCATATTCCAATCAGGAAAGACTAGTATTGGTGCAGAAGCCATTTTTTCCTTTAATGTCTCAAAAATATCTTGACTCCATACAAATACCGCATCTTTCTTAAAAAACCTCTCCATAGGAGCTGTGATCGCATCATAACCACAGATGAACTTGTGGTAGTATCGTGTGTGCCCCAGTGTTGCTCTAAGTTGTTTCACATTTGTAGGTGGTGGAAAGATCAAAATAAATGCAATATTTTCTGGGTCAACCAACATCCCTCGCTTGCAAACAATGTGTCCCAACAGCATCCTAAAAGGTGCACAGAAAATACACTTCTTCTATTTCAGCATGATATGATGCTTTCGACATCGCTCCATCATTAGTTGGAGGTTCTCCAGATGGTACTTGATCAATCAATAAACTATCCAGTCATCCATTTAAACTTACAGAAACTTTTGAATAAAATCCTTGAATGCGGCGACAACAACCCTAGAGAATATCACAGGCGCATTCTTCATCCCAAACAATATCATAGTGTACTGAAACAACCCCATTCACTAACTAATGTTGTCTTGTGGTGATCCTTTTTTGTGATCCTTATCTGATGATAGCCAGAAATACATCCATGAAGGAATACATTTCTTGACTTCCCACTCCTTTTAGCACCTCATTAGTGAACAATGTCGGAAATGGATCATGCACACATGCATCATTCAATTTTCTAAGGTCGACACAAATTCGAACCTCACATGTCTTCTTATCTTGGACCACCATACGACCGATCCATTCAGATTCCTCAACTGATTCAATTATTCTAGCATCTATCATTCTTTCAATCTCATCTTTGACCCTCTCCTTGTATCACGGATTCAAGCGATACAGCAGCTTCTTTACTGGTTTTGCATCTAGTTCAGTGGCATCTTCAGCTCCCATAAATCTCCCAGTATTCCCTTCATCTAGAAAAAATTTGTAGGAAACAAATATTGGAATTCATGCAGTAGATCTGTGATCTTTTCCAAAGTCTCTTCGTCCCAATAGTCCCCAACATTCACAAACTTTGGGTGCTCCTCTATCCCAATGTTGACCTTCCTAATTTTTAATGGTTGATTCATTGGATCCGTCGGTACGTCAGGTGCTGTGACATCTCGACTTCCTTCTGTTTCTGAAATATTGATGTTTTATCGATCATATTCATCCTTGGGTCCTCCTGTCACATTGTATCATTCCATCATCGACTGCATTAGACATTTCTCATCTGTATCCATGGGATATGTGACTGGAACTACCTTCAGAACAATGTCGCGGATGTGCTATAGTGCATCATAAATAACTGAATTGGTATCCATGAAAATAAAGGTGTGAGTGAAGCAAACTGTCAACTCCTCCCAAGTGTCTATTTCTCTATGCAACTTAGCTGATACAAACCATAATCTTAGAATCTCATCCAACATGTGGATAAAGGAATGGACCCACTCATCCTTTGGTCATGATGCCCATAAGTTCTGACACTCGATCAGATGATCACCAAGGTTACTCTGTCCATTGTACCTTCCAACGTGGTATTCTTCTATGTCTCCAAAGATAACTTTCATCAATCTTTGACACTATGACCATCCATTGATGGAATTCTTATGGGTCTCCCACTAATGTGCTAGAGTATCCTTCAGTGCTTCAACCAACGCCCCCAACCAATGTGGTTTTGACACCTTATCTTCAAATTCTAGTATAAATTCAAAAAACTCAGGTAGTCCTTCATAAACTGGTAATTCAACAATATCGGTCATGACTCGACACAATGACTGTGTAATCAGGACACACTTCCTTAGCGATACCTTATGCATGTGATTCTACCAATTCTCTAACCATCATCAGAGTCACAAGACACAGATTTGGAGCTGCGTCAACCAAGCTCACCATCGACTATCAAATTGATGTAATCCTCTGAGATGTTATATTCATGATCCCATCCTTTTACAGCTTCATCCCTCACCGATTCAACATACCTTCGCCCTTCAGTTGGTTCCATTGAAGCTATGACTCTGATGTCTTTATTTTCAAAGGTCATCACACGCTTCTTAAAATTAATCACTTCCAAGTTGTCATTGGCCCATCCAATCCCCCACAACGTGGGATAGGATCCTCCTCCATCAACAACATCAATAAAATCAAAATAAGAATAAGTGTTCATCCCTTCAACTTCCATTGCAAGGCGTGGAACTCACCCAATTGGCATTACTTTGTCCTGGTTAGCCAATCACAGCTGTACATGGGACCAAACCAACTGTGGGATCCCCATATTTTTCCATATCTTCCTTTTTATAATATTACCATCTGAGCCTATATCCAAGATGACTGGATCTACCTCGTAGTCTCCATTCTTAATATTCATGTGCATCTCTTTTCTTGTCTTTTTCTTATGTAGAGAGTTTACTACAGACTCTTTCCATCCCTTGGTCAAACGATGCAATAGACTCTCAATATCAGCAAGAGCATCGAGATCTTTTATCAGTGACAAGAAAATTTCAAAGAAGTTTTGCAAGGTACCATGCTGTCGCGATAGTCCTCCTACCGAAGTAGAATAAAAAGCAGTTGGAATTTCATAAACAAGTAACTTACCAATATTTCTTCCTATCGCATCACGTGATTCAAAGAATGTGTCTATTTCAGTGTCGACATCAAATTGCACCTTCTTCTTTTCGGCCAGCCGAATTTGTGGATGCGGGCCATTGTCCCTCATCGTCGCACCTCCACGAGTAATGACAACAACATCGACATATTGCGTTGTTGGTTCTGTAGAAATTGTTGCAATAGTCGGTCCATGATTCTGGTTAATCGATGGATTCATAGGTTGACTCACATTCTAATTTGAGTTATGGTTCTAATTTTGAAGCTGATACTAGTTCTGCAACTGATTTAGATTCTGGTTCTGCAACTGAGGAATGTTTCCTTCTTTCCACTTCACGATCAAATGCGGACATTTCTCAACAGTGTGATCGACATCGATACAATACATAGACTAAGGTTTTAATTGTAGAAAATCTCTCTAATAATGTCCCAATACTTTGCAATTATAACATTGCACTGGTTCGCGACCTCGTCCTACTCCTCGACCAAAGCCTCCACCTCATCCTTCTCGGAATCCTCCTTGCTGCTGATATTGTGGTTGATTGAATTGTTGATACGGGGTATTCGGTTGCTACTAAACATATTATGGCTACTACAGATCCATCTACATTTAAATATACTGTGGTTGTGGCACAAATAGTGGTTGTAGTTGCAGCTGTGACACAAACTACATTTACGGTTGTGGCTACGGTACGAACTATGGTTGAGGTGGCGATTGTACCACCTGTGGATGTGGTTGTGGTTGTTGTATTGTTCAGTGGTCCTCTCCCTTTACATAATACATGTCCATTGTTCTATCCTAGAGTATATCATATGCGTAACAACACTTATCTTCATTCCCAATAGACTAGGAGAATGTGCAGTATAAATTCATTGGCTCTGTGACCATCTTTTTCATATATCCACAATCTTCATGTTGATTCCCATAAACTTGACAAATATGGAACCATAGCATACCGCCACAACTTCATAGGTTTGGTGCTCCTGACAATAGGTAGTTTCAGAAATCCAGGCAATTATCCTTCGCATGTCCCTCTATGTGACATTGAGTACACCATACTTCTTCACGATGCTTGTTTCCTTTCTTGATATCTTGCAACTGGAGCGTCAAGTTTTCCAGCTGTGTCTGTATCTAAATCATGCTGACTACATTCTCACCAACAGGTGAAGCTTCCAAATTCATTGCAATCTCTATATCCTCACTCTGTCTCACAATATTTTGTTGCATCAACGATAGTCTGATATGAGATAGTAACGTTGTGATGAACCATTCCTTATACTGAATATTTCTCATCTCAAAGCTAACTCTTTCCATTAGCATCTTAAACCTTTGAGCAAAATCCCAAATAGTTTCATTTGGATACTTCTTAATCTCCTTTAGTTATGTGATGTATTGCGCCTCATTTTTTAGTTTTATAAACTCTTCAATCAGTCCTTTTCTAACTTCAGCCATTGTTTTCACTGGAGCCCCCGTAGGAACTTGTACAAATTTCATGAACCAATCTAATGCGTGACCTTGAAGGGGCGTCTCCAATTGACCTTTCTTGACCTCGTCATTCGTAGTTTGTTTGACAGTACACACAGCTCATAAGAACCAGTATTTATTAGGATCCTTAGTCCCGTTTCCATGGAATAGGGGTAACCTCACATCATCGCCTCCCATCCTGGGCCTTGTTCCTACAGTCGATGATCTGCTACTATTATATTGTTGTTGACATGTTGGACAAGGTGGTATTGAACTCGTATTTCTTCCAGAGTGTGGATAAGTGCATGGAGGTGTGGGTACATTGCTGCTGGGGGTTGATATTTCCTATAACTTGGGTGTAGCATGGTCATCCTCGTCGTTTTTGTAGGGTTGCTTCGTCCCATGTTGTCTTCCTTTACGGTATTGTGTTTCGATCACAGTAGGACCTTCTCCTTTCCTTTGCCTCTTCTATTTTCAAAACCTTGGTACTCATCTGATTGTAAGACCACCCTCTTACTTGGATTCCCTCACAATCTCATTGTAACTTGCACCCATCTACCCCGTATAATTCCATTCATCCCCCCTATCTTCGCAGTATCCACAACCTCCACACACCAGGGATCAACTACTCGAGGTGTATCTTCAATATGCCTTTTTCGAAGATGAGCATCTTACCTGATAGTTGCAATGACAAAAGAAACCTACCTTTTGGGCCATTGAAGAACTCCATTTATGCATCGCTATAATATTTCACAGTATCTACCGCAAACTCAGTGATGTATCCTTCCAAGATGTTGTTGAGCCAAAATTCAATAGCCCTTGATGCTTTGTCATCTACCTCCACCAACTCCTAGATCAATTTTGGGTTCCAGGAAGTTGGTTCACCTTCTTGGAAATTTGTCTTACGATAGGTAAATCACGCCAGCCACTCGTACAAGATGATCAAAAATTTAGAGAAACAATACTCATGTGGATCATCATGTATTTACTCTTCCAGCGACTGGCTCTGTCGTCGGTCTAGGGTTCTGATTTTATTTCTTATCAAACTCCTTTATCTTTTGGTCAAACCAATATTGGATCTTCGATTTCAGCAGATGCCGCAACATGTCCTCCCTCCTCTTCGTACTAAGGTCCCAGCAAAAAAACCATTTGTTGACACAAAACCATTCGATAGGGGTTCTCTCTCTCTCGACACCCAAGCCACTATGATCTCCTTGAGAACCAGCCTAGACATGTTTTATCCTATCCGACAACACCTGGAAATCACATGAAGTCTCACCTGAGTTGTTCGAGGAAGAGCTGATGGAAGCAAGTTTCCGCAAAATTTAGGAGGAATATGTGTCTATTAGTGACTTAGCATAGCATTATCCAACAAATCAAATCATTTAGATTATGCATTAACAGAATCATTTGATCATCCAATAGATTGCAATAACATAACTGAATCACAAAAAAACAATTATGCGCATATAGATCTAGCAGTATATCATCATTTAAAGCAGAGAAACATCACATCATTCACATATACATATTGCATTCACATTTGGATCACAGAAAACATGAAAATGGGAAATTTGGAAAATACACAATGATTTTTCTCAATCTCCATCATGTCATTCTAACCTTCGCGACAAAACATAGATTCTCCAAAACAGTTCTTCAATTCACATACACATATCTACATCTGCATCGTAGAAGTTCATCAAAGCTAAGAAAAATATGTGTAAGTGAACCCAACCGAAGAAGAACTAAGAAGACTTAACACTTGAAATTCTACATATACTTATAGGCTTGTTCCTTTACATTGGTGGTCCACTTAACCAACTTTTTAACTACCTCTTAACAGAAAATAGAAAATAATGACCACAAACCACATAATGCAGTCCAAAACTACATAATATGACCAAAATACATAAAATATTGTAATTGTGACTTGTGAATCATTTTCCACCTTAATCAACATATTTTACATAGATGTTAGGCTGCTGACTTACCCCAAAACTTCCTACCAAAAAATCATTGTGAAACTAAGATCTAGCTTTCCTAGAGTCTAGTGGATCCCCAGCAAGATCACCAGTTGCTTGTATGGTTTTCTCAACCCATTTTGGCCTTATGGGTGATTCATGATCTGAATGAATATCATAATATTCATACTGCATATCATAATAATAATAATCATATAGATAATCTTAACTTACGTCATCATTGAGTGGAGGGTGTGAGCAATCCCCCATGACTAGTTCGATCTCTTGCATGAGCTCTTCTTTGAACTATACACTTATCTCAATGAAAGTTTTCTTAGATTAGGTATCAAAGAGATTGTATCCCTTTGAATATTCAGCATATCCCACCATTATGGACTCCTTTATTTGAGGTTGCAGGTCCTTTCTCTTCTCGGGAGGAATTCTAGCCCAAGCCTTTGAGCCGAAAACCCTGAAATGAGAAACATTGGGCTTATGACCACTCCAAGCCTCAAATGGATTTTCTCTTCCAATGCTTTGTGTGGAACTATGTTATGAACATATGCATCACAATTTATGGCTTCAAACAATATATTAGGAGAAATATACTTAGCCTCCAACATGCATGTGGTCATCTCCTTCAATGCTCTATTCGTTTGATCTACCATACAATTTTGTTGTGGTGTGTAAGGAATAGAATGTTGCATTTGATTTCCATTTTCCTCACATAGCTTTTGTAGGTTATTATTAACAAATTCCTTTCCCCTATCATTCCTTAATTCCTTGGTGTTATTCCCACTCAATTTCTCAACTAAATACTTGAAAACTTTAAATAACTCAAACACTTCATATTTTTGCTTGAGAAAATACACCCAACAATGCCTTGAGAAATCATCTATGAATGTTAATACATTACTTGAGTTTCCATAGGATGGTGTGGGAATATATACCATTAGATATTAATGGTTCAAATAAAGTACTTAGACATCCCTTATTTCCTTCCCCTTGTCATACTTGCACTCTACATGCATCCCTTGCATATGCCCTTGGAAAACTTGATGCTTGGAAGCCCTTCAACCATGATTTATTTTCTCAAATATTAAAGATATATGTAGTGGAGGTGTCCAAACCTCCCATTCCATATCTTTCTGGTCTCATTGGCATGTGACTAGAGTGCATTCCCTTAGGAGTAAGGAAGAAACTGTGAAAATTTGTACATCCTTGACTCATGATCTGCACTACCCATTGCAACAACTTGGCCTGTAGAAATTTTTGAAATATCCACATCATATTGAGTGAATTTCACTCTCTTTTCTAAACCTGTATGTGTCATTTGATAGACAAAGACTAGGTTTTCTACAAGATTAGGAACATACAACACATTGTTGAAGTACCCATTGTCAAGGTTGATCCTTCCAATCCCTTTGGTTGGGATATTGGAGTCATCACCCATGAGGATGGATGGACCACTATAAGGATGTAGGGTCAAGAAGGAGTATTTTATTAAAGCCATGTGCCTTGAGGAACCTGAAACTATGATGGAGGATGAATATCCAAAATATCCATCAACCAGTGCATGGCATATATCCTTATTCTTAGAATTCAAAACTCCCTCTTTCTTCCTTGCGCCATTTGGAAGAGGAATGTTTTTATTCTCAAGGAGTTGAACCATCATGTCAATGGTTTTCTTCATGTGTGCACTCTTTGGATGAAAAACTTTATGAAAATAAGTGCATTTTGTCTTCTCTTGTTTCTTTCCTTTGTCCTTTTTAGGATTCGAACCCCCATCAGAAGATTTGGGCTTCTCCTGCTTCTTCTTCTCTTGTTGCTTTGAATCCTTAGGATTATTATTTCCCTTTCCTTGATTTGAAACACCTGTAGAAAGGGCTTGATCCTTGGTGTATTTGATGGTACCCAATTGAACCACATTGTCTTGTTCATGATTCAAAGACTCCATGAAGTATGCCAAAGCTAGAATTCTCCAATTTGGAAATGTCATCTTACCTAAGTGGAATATCGAGACAAACACTAAATATTTAGTCCTTGGATTCAAAATAATGGACAATATTAGTTGTTATTCCTTCTTTTCGATGCCACATTGTTTCAGCTGAAGTACCAACTATTTGAACTTGGTGAAGAAATCTTGGATCGTCTCAAACTGAGTTGGACTCAATGTGATCAACTCATTTTCGATTTGGTTCCCTCTCATCTCATCTATATTCCAAACAGTGACTCAAGCTTGAGACATACTTCATTGGGTGTTGTAATACTTTCTACATGAAATAAAATATCCCTCAAAATATTGAGACAAATCATCTCAAATTCTTCATCCAACCTATTGAAATACTTAGAATTTGCCACTGTAGAGTTGGGTTCATTCTCTGTTCCCATAGTTACTCTGTAGAGTCCTTTTGGCCTCAACTAGATCACAATTTCATCCTTCCATTCAAAAAAATTTAATGTTTTAAGCAAGGTATTATTCTGCTCCATTTTTTCGGGTGCACTAAGTGACAAAGAACACTGGAACAACCTGCAATGAAAACTCTCAAATTTACTATAGGAGACCCTAGATAGAAAATAGAAACCTATGAAATTGACTTGCAGCTCCAAATAGCTATGATTCCATGTGAAAATCTGATCCACATCAAGATATAGGAGCAAATAATATCCTCACATCTAAATAATATCATAAAAGCATGAAGAAAACAGTGTAGAAGAGCAATATTAACACATAGAGACGGTACCAATAACTGAGTTTTCTACTATTGTCCAACATCTAAATATGTCCAGAACATGATTATAATACAATAGGAGAAAAGTATTATCCTTTGAAGGGAAATTGGTGGCATACATATGGTGGGCTTATATTGGACCTCAAACCCCTAGTAAGTGTACCAATGAGCTCCCAAACCACCTCAAACGATCACGAATGGCCATGTGAACATAGGTGAGTAATGCTAGGTCATAAATAAGGGTAGGTTAGGCATTCTGGAGTGTATGGGTGAGTGGGAGTGTCTCTAGGGAGCATTTAATGGTCCAAAGGAGACAAAAACACTTAAATACAATGCATGGGAGATCATGGTCAAACCAATTCCCTGTTTTAAGGAGTGGGAGCACCCCAAGAGAAAAAAATGTCATTAATGAGGTAGATCATGCTCCCAAATGATAAAATTGCAGTCCCAGGGTATAATTAATGGTCCAAAATCCCCAAATACCTTAGGAGACCAATATAACCAAGGTTTGGACTATGCAACATAAGTGAAAAACAAATGAAGGTATGTCTTAGGCGATATGTGACCATGGTGATAGGTGGTATGATGTTCTAACATGAATAAAAGTTCCAATAAATATGGTGTCATGGTACAAAAATGGGCTTCAATCCCTCAAAATGTACATGAGTGATACAAAAATAATATCCCAACATCTATTCCTGTGGGATTATATGATGATCATGATAGCACACTACAGCATTCTATAAATGTTGAAATAGTCTCACCCCACATATGGGGTACCTTGACCACATGTCCTAAACTTGGAAAGGTCCTTGACCTGTACCATAAGGATCATGTGGGTCATGCGGGCCAAGTTTCGTTGTACATTTTGTAGTGTCCTGTAGCATCAACATCAATCATCTCATCTCCTTGACCCTTATGCTGGTGTCGTGGGAATCCCTCTAGTCATAATGGACCTATTGGGAAGGAAATATATAGCTATATATTGTTCAATACTCATGGCCCCACCTGCTCTGTGAGCCTTCATATTTACTACCTCGCCTCAACGAGATAGTCCGGTAATGAAATAGATGTCTTCTACCTCAAGTTTTAATGGAATCACATCTAGTATAAATTCCTCAATGTCTGGATACTAATAGTTTATAAGGAATTTAAGTAATATTGATTGATCCATCATGCTCCCAGTGTTCCAAAACTTGCAGAGACCACATCTTTGAAATGCTTCTTGGGAATCCAAATTACCATTCACATCTCTATAAACATATGTGTGCTCTCTCTCCCTCCTTTCAATCACCATCCTACAAAGGAAAAGAGATATTCTAAGGTTCCATATGTAAAAAAAAGACATTCATGGCATTACTTGTGGGTCACAATTTCAACAGACGTGTGGCCATACAGGATGGATTTTCTTTTCTCATGTATATTTGGCCCTATACGTGACCCGATGACTTGTCACTTGTGTGGTGTTGGGCCCATAAACGACACCATTTTTACCACCCTTACCTACCTCTTTATTCCTCATCCTACTCTATTATGTATACTAAACAGATTTTTTTCCTTCACTCAATCCCTCAATNTGCTTAGGATTGTTGTAATCAGGGCTTTACATCTTAAATTATGCTAACATATGGTGGTTTTATAAAGATAATTCGAGATGTAAAGGATACAGGTGTAGCGGGTCGAACATGCCAAGAAAGGGATGAAAATTCATTGCTGAGATGATCGCCATCCATTCCATCGTTGCCCAAAGAATGCGGTCCAAGGGTACTATTCCACGCGAGTTGTACAAAGGTAGCTGCAACATGCTGCAATATATTCAGAGGTAAAGTGCGTCACTTCTCAAAAATAGCTGCAATCCATGGAGTATCTTCTCAATTGATCATGATCATTATTTCTAGCTCGAGTAACAGCCTTCCTATATTTTCTGCTCTCATCTTGCCACGACTGTAACAGCTTATCGTGATTAGGGCAGCCTGAAGATTAGAGATCTTCATGGCTTCCCAATAATAGTGGGAAGATGTTATGATTGTAATTGTATAAATACTAGGAACTATTCCAAGCTAGGGGGTGGGGGATTAATCAAGTTATTGTATCATGTGTGACTGAGGTTGTGTGCTCATCCGCCATTTTAATACAAGGAGTTTGATTCTTCAGATCTCGACGTTCTAACATGCGTTACTTCCAGCATATCTGTGTGAAGGGTGGGCCCACCTTCCCATAGGGATTGTTGAGTTAATTAGGTATTTTATTTGTTCTATTGTGTGGTTGTATTTTGTGATAATTTCCTTTATTTACAGTAAGCTTCAACAGTCATCGATTTTTTGTGTGTCATTTGAATAATCAGTAATTGCATCCTCTATAAACTGTAGTGGTGTGGTGTGCCAATCGACTGTATAGGTTAACTTTCTTTTATGCAACTATGTGATAGCTGTGATAGCACTGTTCATCCCTATTTCTTTCAATCGTTGTTTTCTTTAGATCTTTCCAGTTTGTTTCTTCCAATTTATAATTGAAGAATTTAATTCCTGTACTTTGAATTTCTAGAATAAGTTGAATTCAAATAGTTGAGATGGATCTTTAGATGGTTTGGTAATTAAGGATTTAACTTTCTACAAAAGTAATCTAGATGTTATTTCCTAAATCTTTTAATTCTAGATTAAGGATCGTAAGAAGGTACTTGTGATTGCATTCTTAAGAAGGTAAACTAGATTAAGTAGATTATGGGATGAGTTCGACTGAATAGGAAAGTAGGGTCATTCATTTACAGCATCAGCTACTTAGTGCACATTATCCTTGAAATAAGAGACTTCCCTGGGTTGAAAATTTATATTGAACACTCTGTATGTTGGATTTAATTAACTTGCATATAAAGTGCCCAACATTTTGGCGTCGTTGCCGGGGAGGATAATTATTAGACACCATAGTAGTTGCATTTAGTAATTATATTTATTCATTCTTCTTTAATTTTTAAGTTTGCATGTTTTGGGTTGCATGAATACAAGAAGGGTACAGTGTGACCATCTTATAAATCCGAGAACCCCACAGAACACTAACATTGCAGGTGCTCGAGGCCATGGGAGAAATTCAGCATTGGGAAGAAGAACATTCATTGACAACCTGGTTGATAGGACCAATTCTTTTATTGGGGCTTGCTATCAGGAAACACCTATTAGAAGAAGCCCAGTTACCCCTGGAGTGGCAACGTCAGTCTCTACAATGGAGAACACACGAGGAGCTGCAACACCCTCGGATATCCCTACAGAGGAAGACATAGTCAGTACTGCAGGATCAACTAACCGAGATTTGATCTATCACATTAATGAGAAGGTTGTGACTGAAGAGGAGTGGACACAGTTTCATCAAAAATTTAACGATTAGTGGAAGGATGAAGAGGATAAAACAGAGGAAGATATGAGCAATAGACGTGATCCTGAAGATCACAAAGAAGCAATGGGAGAAAATCATCATCACGAGGGTAACTCCCCACCTGAAGGGACAATTTCTACACTTCAGTTCCCAATTCAACAGCCAAAAGGGATAGCCCCATGAAAAATATATCGCCATCGGTGTTGCCTCGCTTTTATGGAAAAGTGGCAGAGGTTCGGATGAATTTATTTTTGAATTTGACATCCTCTATCGCAACTACAACTACACCACCAATGCACAAAAGCTGAAACTTTTTCCTGCCACTTTGAAGGACAATGCATTACGTTGGTTTATGAGCCTGGGAGGGGGAACTGTCACTACCTGGGACCAGATGAAACAAGTGTTCCTAGAGAAATATCAGGAGTATTGAAATACCAATGACAAGAGAGAAGAACTGTTTAAAATGGTACAAAGGGACGATGAAAGTCTGGAAGATTTTGTTGAAAGGATTTTATATAATGTGCAGAGAGCTGGACAGACTAATATGGGGTTATATTTTCCCAAAATAATCCTATTTAGTGGGATTAGGGATGATTGCCTAGACATGGTAAACTTGTTAGGAAAGGGGGATATCTCCATGGATTCCTTTGAAAATATCATTGAACTGTGCAAAATATATTCCAGGGGATCTTCCAGGAATAACAAACGGGACAAACGGGACAAATTAGAATGTGATGTCTTCGATAGAACACAAAATCCATCTAATGGAGGAGCCACCCGGGAAGAAATAGGAAATCTCCTTGAAAATTTCAAGACATAAATGATGAGCTCCATCTCCTCAGAAATAGATGTCCTGAGGGTGGAACAAAAACAAGCAGTAGAGGATCTCACACTTGGTGTATTTTGCCCTAAATGTAGGAAGAACCACCCTCTGAAGGAGTGCCTACTTGACAAGGTAGAAGTGTGTTAGTTGTGCGAGCTGAACCATGACACAAAATAATGCCCTTCACTACCTCAATTGAAGGCAGTTCTATAGACATCAACTCCAGATGTGGAACCGACTTACTTTATTGCACACAAAAATCCCTGGCAATGCCGAAATCAAGGTAGACTCCAGAATTGTTTCCATTTTTTATTAACATGAATAATTGGAATAATATGTAGCACATGAATACACAATTCCCTTCATCTTATTCTAACCCGCAATGGTACCACTCTCAACCTCCAATGCAAAATTTTAACTCCTGGAACCCCTAGACACAGCCACCAACCCAACAAAATTATTGGTCTCCTAGATGGAGGAACTTCCATCCAGGGAACCAGTTTCCCCATAACCAACCTTCTCAACAGCTTCCACATCAAACGTTTCCTCATCAACCATACCCTCCTCAACAATATCCTCAGCCTTATCAGCAGTCACAGCTGCAACTCCAAAATAATGTTGTCCCCAATATGCCGATACGACCACAACTTCCTACTCAACCTAACCCTAACCTAAATAATAAAGCAATCCATCAATTTGAGACTTCCAACATGCCTGCTTACTCCATTACTCATGTACCCTACAATGATATCCACTTACGATAAGCGAGGGTAGTGGAGCCTTTGATCATTGAGGATGTTCCATGCTCTGTGCGTGAAGAAAGGATGAACCCACAGTATTTATCCAATACAACGACCCCCATTATTGAAGATGTTGAACATCCTACTAATATGCCGGCTGAAACAAAAAAAGACACATTTAACGACACACAGCCTACACAATTGATGAGGGAACCACCATACCCTGAAATATTAATGTTACCAAAGGTAGTAGGACAACCTCAATTTAACCTCTTAGGAGAGTTAAAAAATATTTATGTTAAAATTCCACTCCTTTAGGCCCTTCAAGACGTACCTATCTATGACAAATTAGTTCGGGATCTGTGTACAAGAAAACCAAGAAGAAAACCCAGGGATCCTCCCAATGTTCATGTCATAGGGAAATTATATGAATTAATAATGGGAAAAACCCTCTTGGCCAAATACGATGATCCTGGAAATCCCACTGTCACTGTGCAGATTGGGAGTACACAAATACCCAATGTACTGGTATACTTAGGTGCAGCAATTAACGTCATGACCATTGAAACTATAAGGAAACTTGGGCTCACTAATCTCAAGCCAACTCCTACCATTTTAGAACTGGCAGATAGATCCATTATTAAACCTGAAGGAATCTTGGATGATCTCATTATCTCAGTTGATTCTTGGAAGTATCCTGCTGACTTCTTGGTTTTACAACCTAAGTCACAGCTGGGAGGACACCCATTGATCCTGGGAAGGCCCTGGTTAGCTACGGCTGATGCTTACATTAGCTTTTAGTCTGGGTCTATGACCATATCAAATGGAACCGAGATAAAGAACCTCACTCTCTATCCTTTAGCTCGACCGAGATTAGAAGCTGAAACTCCGTTATGGATGGAGCCAGAGGAAGAAGAGAGAATTCAGGCATTATTAATGATAGGGAAGGCCTTGAATTTTAAATATGAAACTAAAGACGATGCCATTAATAATTTCATCAGTGAACCCACTTCTATTAATAAGAAAATTTATCAGATCTTGAATGCTACTCTCAGTGAAGAGGAACAAGAAAATCTCACAGAGGAGACATTAGTCAGTGATACTCACATAGTTCTAGTGTTGAAAAATTTGAAAAGTGTTCATGTCGAGGTAGAGTCTAAAAAAACCCTGAATATCAATCCCAGGCTTACCCCAAATGAATAGGAACGCCTAATCACTCTCTTAAAAAAACACAAGGGGGAATTTTCCTGGGAGTACACAGACATGAGGGGCATCCCTTCTAATCTGTGCACCCATCACATTTATATCAAAAGTGACTCCCGGCATGTGTGCTAGCCTCAATGATGAATGAAACCCAATATTAGGGACATAGTAAAGGAAGAAATTCAGAAACTCTTGGAAGCAGGATTTATATATCCCATTTCAGACAGTGAGTGGGTGTCTCCACTAGTGATAGTACCCAATAAGAATGGTAAATGGAGAGTTTGTGTGGACTATAGAGAGCTGAATAAGGCAACAATAAAAGATCACTTTCCCCTGCCTTTAATCGATCAAGTACTCGACACCTTATCTGGGAAGAAGTTTTTCTCCTTCTTGGATGGGTTTAGCGGGTACAATCAAATCCAGGTTGCTCCTAAAAGACTAGGATAAAACTACCTTCACCTATCCCTGGGGAAATTTTTCATACAGAGTGCTTCCCTTTGGTTTATGAAATGCACCAGCCACATTTCAAAGAGCTGTGATTGGCATCTTTTCAGAATTAGTTAATGATAGTATGGAAATTTTCATGGATGATTTTACTCCTTATGGAAAGGACTTTGAAGAAGCATTGAAAAATTTGGAAAAGGTTTTAACTCGCTGTGAACAGACCCAGCTATCTTTGAGCACTAAAAAGTGCCATATGATGATGAGTGAAGGAGTAGTGTGTTAGTTTTTCAACATTAAGCTAGCATTATTAGGATCTTTAACTGAGAGAATAACAAGTACAGCAATCAAACACAAGAGACAATGAACACAGTGTTTTTCCTTGGGGAAACCATAAAGGAGAAAACCCTGCAACTTCCTCATAGATAGAATCGGCACCAAAATAGTAAAATCCCCAAAACAGTAAGTGATCTCCTGACAGCAGTAACCTTGTTCTTATCTAGCCCCAGTGTCTTCTCCTTCCTCAACTATGCGCTACACTTGAGTGTGGATAAGTTGTGTGATAAATAGAGACTCCAGTTCTCTATTTATACTAATCCCAACATGACTAAAACCCCACTAGGGCCAACCTCTACTAGGAGATTCTAATAACCCTAGTGCCCCAGAACTGCGGGGACTTTAACCCTTAGACAATCAGAGGGTTACTCACTATGACTTGACATGACTTGTTTACATTATTGATCCTCCCGATCGGAACATCGGGGCATGACAATATGACTCAATTACATTATAGATACATCCCAGAATAAACATCGGGTTACAATACATACGATACATAGATGAATACATTCTGAAGTTACAAATACATCAACACTCCCTCTGAACTAGGAAGGTATTCTTTCGACACAATTTTCAGCACTGGTCTTCTTCTCTATATCAGTTGGATCCTCTCGTCATCTACATCTCGAGTCTTCTGAGTCTTCAAGTCATCTTCATCTTCAGATCTGGATCATATCTCGATCTGGATCATCATGGGACATTATCACTGGATCTGGATCATTACTGGTCATCATCACTGGATCTGAATCATCACTCGATCTAGATCATCACTGCTGGATCATCATTACTGGATCTGGATCATCACTCGATCTGGATCATCACTGGCTATCATCACTAGATCTAGATCATCATGGGTGCTATCTCATGATTCTTCTCGTCACAGGAAGTTCTGCAGAGCCAACCTTTTTTCATGTTGGTTGTAGGCCTAGCCTCCATGTAGGTCTTCTTCAGCACTTATATCTGATCAACACATGATCGAAGAAAGGCTCATCATTTCTATCTGATCAACACATGATCAAAGATAGATACTTACATCTTATCAACACATGATCGAAGAAAGGCACGCCCAACACTTACATCTAAACTACTCGTCAGAAAGGCATGCCCAACACTCACATCTGATCATGTAGGAACTAATCCTATAATCATATCAGACAGGCCCAGCACTTACATCTGATCAACACATGATTGAAGAAAGGCTTCAACATCTCTATCTGATCAACACATGATCGAAGATAGATACTGCACTTACATCTGATCAACACATGATGCGAAGAAAGGCACTGCACTTACATCTGATCAACACATGATGCGAAGAAAGGCACAGCAATTATATCTAATCAACACATGATGCGAAGAAAGGCTCAGCACTTATATCTGATCAACACATGATGTGAATAAAGGCTCTGCACTTACATCCACCCAAGTGGGAACACATATTGCTCACAATGATGGAAGGGATTGTACCCATATCTGATCATGAGGGAACACATCCCAGTAATCATATTAGAATGGACCCCAGTCCTCCTTGACTGAGCTACCTGGTAACTAACCAGGTGCCTCCATTATCCTAGAGAATGGCAGTTTCCCTTACATCTGACCTACTCGTCAGAATGGCCAACACTCACATCTGACATGGAAGGAACTTAATCCTTTAGCCATGACAGAATGGTTCAGCCCTTACATCTGATCAAGTGGGAACACATCCTCTATCACATCATAATGGCTACACAGTCCTAGACTGAGTGTTCCTCGTAACTAACCAGGTGCCTCCATTCCTAGAATGGCAATTGCCCTTACATCTGTCCTACTCGATAGAATGGCCAACACTCATATCTGACATGGAAGGAACCAATCCTCTCACCATGACAGAATGTCTCACCCCTTACATATGACCATGGAAGGAACCAATCCTCTCACCATGTCAAAATGGCTATGGGTCTCATCATTTTCTCTTGGAGGAAACCTCGATCTGGAGAACACCAAGCTTCTCCCTGAAGTACCCAAACTTCATCCTAGCCAATGGCTTCCATTAGAGAGAATTTGAGGTCAAAAATGGGCCTCAAAAGGACCAAAATGTACTATAAAAATCAACCAATTACATTCTAGTAGATGACATCATCCCCCATGGTTGAGGTGGCATTGCATGAGTTAAGAATACTTATTTGTCACATTTTCTATGGTGGATGAAAACCCATAGTTAACCAAGGTAGTGGTACAGGTACTTTTAAATCATAAAGTGAAGTACTCACAATAAAAGTCATTTCACACTTTCTCATAAAATAATATTATTGTTATTTTCAAGTAAAGTACTCACAATTCAATTTCTCATAAAATAATATTATTGTCATTTTCAAGTAAAGTACTCATAATTCATAAAAATGTCTTTTCACATTTTTTTTTTCTTTTTACATTTTTTTATAAAATAATATATTGTCATTTTCATGTTTTTTAATTTTAAATTATATATTCACTCAATTGTATTTAATATCTAATGTCAAACTAATATATATATATATATATTAAATCTTGTACTTTTAAAATAATTTAAATTCATGAATGATATTTATATGAAAAAAATATGTTAGTTATGCATATAAATTAAATTCATTTTTGTTTAATTTTATTTACAAGTTCAAGACAAATAAATACTAAAGGACAATAAATTTTTGGGAATTTAGAATGAATCTTAGTCACATCATTGTAGAGTTATTTTATTAATTTTATTTATAGTCAATTTAGAAAAGTAACTCAACCATGGTTATTTATATTGTACATAAATAGTAGTGTAGGAGGTGAATTGTCATATATACCTACCCCATAAAACCCCTAACTCATAATATTTTAATATATCTTATATTTTTGTAGTACATCTCTTAGGAGGCCCATTTTTGACCTCAAATTCTCTCTAATGATTAATACATCAGCTATTTGTTCCTTCTTCGCAACATACTGGAGCTTCACTACTCCCCTATACACCATATCCATGATATAGTAATACTTGATCTCGATATGCTTTGACTTGTCATGGAACACTAGATTCTCTGACAACTTCACGCAACTCTGGCTGTCACAATGTATACAAGTAGCATCCAACTAGAGATCAAACATATCAGATAGTAGCTTCCACAGCCATACTGCTTCACAACTAGCTAAACAAGTTGCGACATACTCTGCTTCAGCTGTACTCAGTGACACACAAGATTGCTTCCTGCTAAACCAAGAGATCACACTTGATCCCATACTGAAGCAACACCCTAAAGTGCTCTTCATATCAATGGCATTGCTTTCCCAATCTGAATCAACATAACCCTCCAGGTTAATATTTTGATTCACATCGTACTTGAGCCCATAATCAACTGTACCCTTCAGGTACCTCAGAATATGCTTTGCAGCAATCAAGTGAACATTTCTCGGATCTGTCAAGAACTGGCTCAAGGTGTTCACAGCAAAGAAAATGTTTGGTCTCATGTTCGTCAGATACATCAATGACCCAATCCTCTAACAATACATCGTAGCATCAAGCAACTTTGATGAAGCATCACTCAATAGCTTCAGGTTCGATTCCATAGGTGTGGCCATAGCCTTGCAGTCCATCATCCCAAACCTCTTCAAGATCTCTACTACATACTTCCCTTGTCCAAGGAAGATTCCATCTGAACTCTGCCACACCTCCATACCTAGAAAGTAATGCATCATACCCAAGTCCTTCATCTCAAACTCGGTAGCAAGCTTTCTCTTCGTATCAGCAATCAACCCATCTGTACCTATCACAAATAGATCATCTACATATAGTAGAAGCATCACTAGGTTTCCATCCTCAACCTTGTAGTAAAGGTTGGAATCTATTTTACTCTTGGTAAAGCCCAAACTAGATAGAAAGCTATCAATTCTACCATACCAGGTCCTGAGTGTCTGTTTCAAACCGTACATGTCTTTCTTCAATCTGCATACATGAGACTCTCTATCATGTGTCTCAAAACTGAGTGGTTATTCTACATACACTTCCTCTTCCACTACACCATTCAAGAAGGCAGTCTTGACATCCATTTGGTGTATCTTCCATTTCATCACTGCAGCCAAAGCAAGTACTAATATGATGGAAGTGTATCTGGCTACAGGTGCAAAGGTTTCTTCATAGTCTATTCCTTCTTTCTGAGAGAACCCTCGAGCTACAATTCTTGCTTTATACTTTTCAATACTACTGTCTGCGGCATGCTTGATCTTGTAGATCCATTTGGAAGTTACGACTTACTTCCCTTCTAGTCTTGGGACAACATCCCAAACATCATTCTTCATGATCGATTGATATTCTTCATTCATAGAATCCTTCCATTCTTTCCATTCTGCCGCTTCTTCATAACTAGAAGGTTCTTTATCAATGAAATCACATAGTAAAGCTACATACCCGGAGTACGATTTGGTCCTCTTTCTTTCTCTATGATTCTCTTCTGAAGCGCCATACCTTTCTGCACCTTGGATAAGTTCAGGTACCCAAGCAGGTTTCCTCTTATGAGGATTCTTCTCCAGAGGTGGATCTACAGGTCTTTGTGGTTCTTTGAAATCTCGATCTTCTTCTTGGGCTTCTTCGTTCATGGTTGTATCATGAATTCTAGGTGCTTCTGCTTCTGCTTCTTCAGGTTCTTCAGCAGGTTTCTTTTTGGATTTGTTGTAAGCTGTGTCTTCATCAAATGTCACATCCCTACTGATGCCAATGTTCTTGTATCCTAGGAAATAGATTTTGTAAGCCTTCGATCTTTCAGAGTATCCTACAAATATGCCCTTCTTTCCTGAAGGATCTAATTTAGTCCTCTTCTCTTTTGGAATGTTTATGTACATAGGATAGCTGAATATTCTGAGATGGATGACATCTAGTTTCTTGCCGGAGAATAATTCTGCAAGAGTCTTTTTCTCGAGTACTCTATGTGGAGTACAGTTCTGTACATACACCGTTGTTCTGGCAGCTTCAGCCCAAAGATGCATAAGAAGATCTTGATCATGAATCATTTCTCTTGCAGCTTCCATGATGGTTCTATTCTTCTGTTCCACAATCCCATTCTGTTGTGGATTATAAGGAGTGGACAACTCCCTCTTAATCCCTGATTCTTTGCATAGCTCTTTGAATTCATTCGAAGTGAATTCTCCGCCATTATTTGATCGAATGGTCTTGATCTTCTTTTCAGTATGGTTATCGGTCAAGGCTTTGAATTCCTTGAACTTAATGAATACTTCATCTTTGTTCTTCATGAATTAAACCCATGTCTTTCTAGAAAAATCATCAATAAAAGAAACATAGTATGCATACCCGCTTAGTGAGTTTGATGACATAGGACCGCATACATCGGAGTGTGTTGTAAAGGAAAGTATCCTATGGCTAGGGTTTAAGAGGCCATCAACATACTGGGGTTGAAAGAGAGATGCACAATGTTCAGCAAGAATATATAAGCAAGTTTCAAAGATAAGAAAGGTCCACACCTGACTAACTGAAGGCTGGTCCAAGCTTTCTCTTCAATCCTCTTCTTGCTCCTCTCGCTCCAAGAGACCTGCAAAACGAATTATACCTTCCTCAAACCATTATGACCACATATAAGACAATGATAATCAAACAAATATGAACTAATGATCTGAATAACATCATCATATGATCATAAACAGAGATTCAATCACACATTGAACAATGATTTGGGAAGAAGAAGGACATCACATCTTTATTAATCTTGAAAACAAGTACAAGTATACCTTCTCTTCAAGTTCGGCACCTCACGAAACCTTGATCCGGTTCTACTGCTTCTCTTCTCCAAAGAACTCAACCTCCAAGCTCTGCAACATAAGGGGATGACCACCAGGGCAAAGGTGTGGGCAAAGAGAGTCCTGATTCCTCCAGCATAACAATGCAGAAATTCAAGTCCCCTCTCATGGACCTCCCTACCTCTATTTATATGAGTTAGGGGTGAAGACAAAGTGGTTACAACTGAAGGATTTAGTTGCATAACTACCCAAACTAACTCAAATTATGTATTTTTATTTTTTGATATTTTAAAAGGCATTCGCGGGTTTCATAACTGGACAGTCGCGAATGATTCGCGGGTATGCCTTAAGGAAAGTCATGAATGGACAAAAAACGCATTTTAAGGGTATTTCTAGGAATTTTCAGACTTTGGTATCTTCTAGAAATTTTTAGCTAACTGAAATACCTTTCCAACAGTGTAGAGATGAGGTCGAACAGAGTTACAAAACTCAAGATATGGGTCCTCCAAGATAGGTGTTTTTTCAATGACTTTCATGAAGCGTCGTCATGGAAATGTCGACATGCAACGAAATCATGGGAAAGGGGTCACAGGCAGAGATGTGTTATTTTGAGCTATAAAAGATGCCCCCTAATGTGTGAGGTTAGAGGGGAAGACAATAGCTGAAATACATTATAAAGAAAATAGCTGAGTATGGAGAGAGCAGAGAATCCAAGATCAAAAGGCTCGAACAAAGGTACCTGTAAGAGAGATAAATGTCATAAAAAATGATCTCTGGTACATACAAGTCCATATACAAAACATCGCCATAAAAATATAGGCGGATCCAACATATGTATAACTGATGAAACTATCATGGTCGCTCAATTTGCAAAAAGGCGCCATATCAAATCTAAAGGAGCCATGGCCACAAATGAACAAGGTGGATCCATGCTCAACAATCGATCATAGCCACAAAAATACAAGGTGGATCTATGTCTCAGCGAAAATGTCATATAAAGTATAACAAGGTCTTGCGCAACTCGGGCAATAGAAAAAAATGATAATGCTACTATCGGTCCCAAGGTCTTCAATCCAAACTGCCCAAAAAAAGGTACGAATCCGAACCATGCGAAATAAAGGAGCTAAAGTCGAACGTGGAAGAAACCGTTTGATTACCGGTCAATAATGAGAACCGTTAACAAATGCGAGGGAAACCACCATTAATGAAAATGGTCCCCAAGGTACCAAGTACATTCTAACAAGTGTGATTACAAGGACTTGAAGTCGAACACTTGAAGAATCCATCGAGTAGGAGACATTAAGGTATTCCCACTACCCAATAGCAAGGGAAATTGCCATTGATGACAACAATCCCCAAGGTACTGTCATAAAACTCTAAATCTCATCCCCAGAGCAAGATGTGTTGCAGTCGATAGGAAGAGATCCGTTGGAAGGAAGGCATTAAGGAATCCTTCATCATCCAACACGAGGTAATTCAAAGACTAATTGGATCTGGAATTGGTACTGAATTTCAAGACAAGGACCGCTGAAGACATGATGTAATGAATGATACCGGGGAATGGCTGATACAAAAGTTCAAGGCAACTGCAGAATGGCTGACAAAGGTTTAATCCTTGAACAGTGAGCACAACACAAAAGTGACTTAGGCAGCTGCTGAGACAAAAAGGACCAATGAAACAAATCTACAATGTAGGAGACATTGACAGATTCCCCATATAATTGGAAAAGAGACCAACTGGAGGAGTAAGAAAAACTCTGAATCAGGATAAGGTCAAAATACTAGGACCCAACTGTTGATAGACTCAAAACTGGTGCTTGTTCAAGGAAACAAGACTTGCTGCCATGATGTAAAAAACATGTGAATGAACTTTCCTTCCCCACTTTCTTGTAAAGGTTTAACGAGTCCAAGAAATCAAACTCAGGACCATCTTCATTTTTGGCAAGCTCGAAGAAAAGAAAGAAGAATGCTTGATAAAGCACGGATTCATGGATTTTACGAGCCCGAACTAGTACATGCTCGACGGTGTTTTCATAGTTTAGAGAGTCTGAAAACTCCAAAGAAGACTCCGGGGGGTCCTTTTTCGTACAATTTAGTCTCCTGAGGCCGAAAAAGTATAAAACATACCAAAGAAGAACTCTCTTAACTTCCGAAGAAGAAAAGGCGCACCTTTTTCGTACTTAGTCAGGAAGGTCCGAAAAATTTTAAATTACCACCTACCCAACGCTCCTTCAAAAGAAGCATATAGCCTGAGTTTTACGAGTGTGAAGGAAGGCAAGATCACTCGGAAAGATCCATTTGATTACGAGAAATGGGGCTTACAACAATAAACTCGATGTTTTGTTCTTTAGAGTTTAACGAGCATGACAAAGACATAAAGTACACTTGAAATCTTTTTCATGTTTTGGTCCAGAGCACAAAAAAGAGAAAACTAAGCTCATACTGGGGGTTCCTTTTCCGCAAGTTTAGTCTCTCAAGTCCGGAAAAGAGATAAACCTATGCCTGAGAATACTCTTCTCAATTCAAAAAGAAAAGAGAGGGATCCTTTCTCGTATTATTCCACATGGTCCGAGAAAGTGATAACCTACCCCCAATGTGGATGCCCATTCACATATTCTTAACAAGCCTGAATGGACAAGTTTACTCGGCAGTCAAGTCTATTTTGAGGAGTCAGACCTGGGCCTAAAGAAACTCAAAATATTTCCCGTGAAGTTTTAATGAGTCCGAAAAAGTCAACTCGCGGCCTCCTTACTGTTTTTAACAATCTCGAAGGAGAGGAGAAAGAATGCTCAAAATGCGAGGAGACGAGTGTCATAGGCAGGCAAAACTAGTTCCAAGCGCAAGGAATAGACCTATGCATAATGCAAGGAAAGTGAGCAATATAAGGACACTCGAGGAATGTCTCCTCAAGGTAAAGGGTGTCAAGTTGCAAAGGCAAAATGATACAAGGCTGGGCGACGATGAGAACAAAGATGAGGGCTTATACAACGAGCTAAAAGCGTGGAAGCCGGCATCAGGCTCATAAGCGTGAGCAGGGCACATGCAAATGCAATTACGACTTGAAAAACAAGGTGAGTCTAGTAAACAGTTGTGAACCCAACTACAAATCCTGTCTCCAAGAAACAACAACATCAGAATCATATTCAGAAGAAACGAGCCGATGCGGGTCACTTTGGTAGAAACACATGTGACTTTGCTATCTTCTATAAAATGGAAAGTCAAGGTAGAATCAACCGAAGAAGATTCTATAGCACCAAGGATCGAGGGTTTATAATCAGTAAGATCAACCTCAGAAGGAGAGAAAAAATCAACAAGGGAGATAGAGTCTGCAGGAAAAAACGCAGCATCATGGGAGTTGAAAAATTCAAAAGAAAAATCAAACTCATCAGGATCACTGACTTGCTGTTCGAAGGGAGAGTCCAAAGACTCAACAAGACCAACATAAGAAGAAAGGGCATGCTTACTAGGCAAATCAGGGTTAGACTTAGTCACAACTGAACCAACATCCAAAAGAAGGTCAGACTGTATCAAAGACTCTAGGAAGACTTCATCCAAAGGAAGGAGATCATCCGAGATAGGACACATATCTAAACTTTCAAATGGATCGACAGAGTGGAGAGCATGCTCTACAGTGTGTATAGGATGACTCACCCGATCGACTGCTGGGACCAAGTCCCGAGAAGGTAAGCATGAAAACAGAGGCTGCTTCTCAGTAGCAATTGAACACAAAGAATAAGAGGCCACATAGTTCACCTGTGGCGCGGTAGTGTCTATAGAAACACTGGGAATTAATAAAGGAAAGACCTGGTCTCTAGTTGGTTTAGGATATGGATCAAGAAAATCCAATTGATCGATAGTGACAATTTCTTCTCCATGATTAAAGTACATCACATGAAAGAATGTTGACACCACAGCTTGCATGGCATAGACATAATCACGTCCAAGGAGCATATTAAATTCCAAGGGGTCTTCTATCACCATGAAGTCAACTAAGACGGTCTTCCCACCCAAAGTAACAGGTGTTTGAGCAATAATTCCCAAGGCTATACAAGTTCTTCTATCAAACGCCAGTAACTGACTAGCAGTCGACACAACGTTGGGAGATCCCATGCCTCGCCAAGCACGAGCAGACAAGATACTAACTGAGGCGCCTTCATCAACAATACAACAAGCAATCATATAGGGTTCAACCTTGACCTTTATCTGGAAAGGTGCATTAGAAGGAAGGCGCGACTCAACTAGGCTATCCCAATCAAAGGAAGCAATCCAAGAGCTTGGTGGGGGTTGATCCGAAGCGAGTTCAGTGCCCCCTTGTTCAGTAAGTTCTGAACTGGCAGTGAAGAAAATGTGACTAGTAGACACTTCACTCTCCAAAGGAAGAGTGGTATTGATCGACAATGGAATCGATTCAACCGCTTCATGAAAGTCACTCTCCGAAGGGAGAGTGGGATTGACCAAATATGACATTGGTTCAATCACATTAGGATCACTCTTCGACAGAAGAGTGGGATCGACCAAATCTGAGATTGGTTCGACCACTTGATCAACCAAAGGCTGAGTAGGTTGTTGAGAGACTATAGGTTGTTCAGGAGAAGGAAAATCTTGAGTCTTGGACCACACTCTTCGCACCTATGCGATAGCAAGGCACTTGTGAGTAAGATGATCTCCCTCACATAGCATACAAGGGAACTTAAGTTTGCACTTTGAACGACCAGTTTTCTCAACGGTGTCAACATGACTAGTAGTGGCTGAATGTTTTCTCTCAACATGACCTGCAGAGGATGAGAGTTTGCCCCCAGCATGAACTACAGAGGCTGAGTGACTGGGTCCAACCTCACTAAGAGAGGCTGGTTGTTGAGAGACTTCAGAATGTTCAAAAACGGGATGACCATGAATCCAAACTCTTTGCACCTCCGTGATAGAAGGGCATTTATAAGTAAGGTGGTCTCCCTCACAAAGCTTACAAGGAAACTTGGGCTTGTGTTTTGAACGGGTAGTCTTTTCAACAGTGTCAACATGACTCGCAGTGGTTGACGAATTATCTTCAGCATGAACCACAGAGGCTGAGAGACTGCCCCCAGCATGACTTGCAGAGGCTGAGAGACTGGGTCCAACATGACTTGTAGAGGTTGGACGGGCACCACCAACATGAACAACAGAGGCTGAGTGGTTAGGATCAACATGCTTTGCAGCAGTTGAGTGTGTGCCCTCAGCATGAACAACAGAGGCTGGGTGGATGGATCCAACATGAACAACAGAGTTTGGATGGGGAGGTTCAACTTGAACACCAAAGGTTGAACGGGTGTCTTCAGCATGAACCACAGAGGCTGGGTGGATGGATCCAACATGAACAATAGAGGTTGGATGGGGAGGTTCAACTTGAACAACAGAGGTTGAATGGGTACCCTCATCATGAACCACAGAGGCTGAGTGACTAGATCTGACATGACCTAAAAAGGTTGGAAGGATCCCACCAGCATGATCAACAAAGGCTGGATGGTGAAGATCAGCTTGACTTGCAGAGGTTGAGTGCTTAGATCCAACATGGCCTGCAGAGGTTGGATGGGTTCCCCCAGCATGAACCACAGAGGCTAGGTGGTGAGGTTCAACTTGACTTGCAGAGGTTGAACAGGTTCCCCCTTGCTTATGTGCTTTCTTCCTATTCCTCCTTCTTTTACTCCTTTTAGACTGTCGGTTACTAGTATCAGTACTTTCACCACATGAGGTAGAAGGAGGAGGATAATCAACTACAGGTGAAGGGGAAGTAGTATTTTTATGCCCTTGATATAAGGAGCTTACTTGAGAAGCATCAGGAGCATTCAGGACAGTTGGAGTGGAAAACAACCACACCGGTAGCCCTAGGGTGAATCCAGGAAGATTCAGGGTGGCCATCAAGGGAACACCAACATTCCCCATGAGAGGAATATTACAAGGAGTTCCCATCATGGGGATCTCTTGGTTGGTGTTCGAAGGGGTGTTAGCCATAGTTTCAAACAAGGATACAAAGTTTGAGGTTGATAGGCAACCAAAATTACAAAGCACACACCTAAAGGCACACTAAGTACAGACAAACCACACAGCACTCACTAAAAATTCCTAAAGCCAAACAGACAAATAGGTATAAGATATACTTTCCAGAAGAAAGCTGATAGACAGTTACTTGGCGTCCCTGTAGATGTTCTTAGGCACAAGCAGAGGAATCACCCTCCGCCCTCCCACACTTTCTACCGGGGTTACCTTCCAAGCCCGTCCAAGGTCAACCAAAAATAACCTTCCAGTGTACCTGTGTATGAACCCTAGATGTCAAGAGACTAAAGGCTACCTTGGCTATACCAACAGTCTGGGGGGACAATCGCAAGCCGGACTCATACGCATGGGTAGGGTAGATGAGCCCGAAACCCTGTCTAGGACAGAATCCCCAGATGCGTAAAAGTCCTGAGTTACGCTTTGACAAGGATTCGGAGGGTTATCTCCTCTGTCCAAGCCTCCACGCGGCCTCGTGCTTAACTCCCGTTTGAGAGGAGCTTCCCAAATACAGTCGATAAAGTCAAGGATTTACCTAGTGATTGGCCAACTACGTCTGAATTTAACACTTGTGGAGAGTTGAAACTCCCTAATCCACAAGTCTAGCCTGAGCTAGTTAGTGTATAACCCTATAAAATAAAACTTGCTAGTAATTTTTAAATTATATCGTTTATTTTAAGGGTTGTTTTTAGTCAGAGGGTAAATGGCATGAAACTTATGTGGTGTTTTGACTCAAAGTTGAAACAAAATGACTAAACAAAGAGATATGAAATGCAAAAGCAAAAACTATTCTCTTTATATTTTCAAATAGAAACTTGAAAGCCACAAAAGAACAAATTATTTTTATATTTTTTCAAAAACAATGATATGCCATGCAATCTAGACTAAAAACCTAATCTACATGCATATAAAGCAAACATGTGTTTTTGTCTTTTTCTTTTATAAATGCAAAAGAAAAATCAGCCTATCAACTAATGCAAGCAAGTACTTTAAGCAAAGCAAATAGACAACTACTCTACACCCCACAAACAAACCCTAGGTTTCCCTAAAGTTAGATATCAACCTCTCTTGAAAAGAAGGCTCACAAAGGTAAACAAGCCAACAACTTTGGAATGAAGATACTGAGCAAAAAGACTGACATAAACAAAGGTCAAGAAGTCCCAAGTATCAATCTAAACCAACAAACAGAGGCTGCTCAGTACCTTGTCCAACAAGGTCAAACCAAAGAAGGAGGTGGGGGGGCAAGCAGCACAAACAAGTATAGGTTCTTTTTAATTTTCTTTTATAAATGCAAAAGAAAACTACCTACAAACAAAAGCATGCAGATGACAAGAACAAAGCAAAAGGAACTTTTCTATACAACCACCAACCAAACTCTAGAATGCCCTAAAGTCAGTATAAACCCTACTTGGAAGGAAGGCTTGCATAAAATACAAGTCAACTATTTTGGCACGGTGAAGTTAACCAACAAAAGAAGAAGGAAACAAACACCAACAAGGTTCTGAACTCAGACAAAGATCACTAAAAGAGACTGACCAGAAACATAGGCTAAAAATCAAACCAAGCAAAGGAGGTGGGGGAAAGAGCAAAGAACAAACCCTAATGCAATAAAAGGCTTACCACATAGATAGAAAACAACCAAAAAGGGATGACTAAGTGGCAAGAAGGACCTGAAACAATGCACAAGACTGAAAGAAATCAAGAGAAACCCCAAATAGACAAGGCTCTCCCTAGCGGAGTCGCCAGTTCTGTTGTAAAGGAAAGTATCCTATGGCTAGGGTTTAAGAGGCCATCAACATACTGGGGTTGAAAGAGAGATGCACAATGTTCAGCAAGCATATATAAGCAAGTTTCAGAGATAAGAAAGTTCCACACCTAACTAACTAAAGGTTGGTCCAAGCTTTCTCTTCAATCCTCTTCTTGCTCCTCTCGCTCCAAGAGACCTGCAAAACGAATTATACCTTCCTCAAACCATTATGACCACATATAAGAAAATGATAATCAAACAAATATGAACTAATGATCTGAATAACATCATCATATGATCATAAACAGAGATTCAATCACACATTGAACAATGATTTGGGAAGAAGAAGGACATCACATCTTTATTAATCTTGAAAACAAGTACAAGTATACCTTCTCTTCAAGTTTGGCACCTCACGAAACCTTGATCCGGTTCTGTTGCTTCTCTTCTCCAAAGAAATCAGCCTCCAAGCTCTACAACACAAGGGGATGACCACTAGGGCAAAGGTGTGGGCAAAGAGAGTCTCGATTCCTCCAGCATAACAATGCAGAAATTCAAGTCCCCTCTCATGGACCTCCCTACCTCTATTTATATGGTTAAGGAAGAGTTAGGGGCCAAGACAAAGTGGTTACAACTGAAGGAGTCAGTTGCATAACTACCCAAACTAACTCAAATTATGTATTTTTATTTTTTGATAATTTAAAAGGCATTCGCGGGTTTCATAACTGGACAGTCGCGAATGATTCGCGGGTATGCCTTAAGGAAAGTCGCGAATGGACAAAAAATGCATTTTAAGGGTATTTGTAGGCATTTTAAGACTTTGGTGTCTTCTGGAAAATTTAAGCTAAATGAAATACCTTTCCAATGGTGTAGAGATGAGGTCAAACAGAGTTACAAAAATCAAGATATGGGTCCTCCAATATAGGTGTTTTTTTAGTGACTTTCATGAAGTGTCGTCATGGAAATGTCGACATGCGACGAAATCATGGGAAAGTGGTCACAGGAAGCGATGTGTTATTTTGAGCTATAATAGATTGGATGATTTCTAGTATGCCTTTGGATTTGCTTTTTCTACTAGGAAATTTCTTCTTTGTATTCTTCCCTTTCGCACATCCTTTGCAGACCCCATCATGTTTTGCTTGAAATTCAGGAAGACCTTCAATAGCTTTGCTTGCAATAGGTAGTGATCTGTAATGCACATGAGCAAGCCTTCTATGCCAAAGTTCACTTGGATCTACTGTGTCATGGATCAAGGCTTGTTTTGGATGGCCCTTCAATTTGTACAAACCTCCTTCTTGTTCTCCAATCACTACCGCATCATCGATAGTCTTTCCTTTTGGCCACATGATGACTTGACCATCTATGAATGCAACTCTCATTCCTTTTGCATCCAATGCTGATATGGAGAGAAGGTTCTTCTTGAGTCCTGGCACAAACAATACTTCTTGCATTGTTAGAGACTTACCCAAGTCTAGTTTATATGAATATTCCCCACTACCTTTTATTGGATATTGGTAGTCATCTCCTAGCTTCACCTTGTGAGGTGATTCATGTTTTGACAGTCTCACAAAGGATTCCTTGAATCCAGTCATATGTTTGGAAGCCCCACTGTCTATAAGCCAATCATCACTTCCATGAGTAATGTTACCTATTAGAGTGGAGATCAAAACATATTCATCCTCGCTTGAAGAATCTTCACTTTCATATCTGGATCTTTTCTTGGATGGTTCATCATCCTCTGCAGCATGAGCATGATGTCTTCTTTTGTTCCCCTTCTTCTTATGAGAGTGACCCTTTTTCTTAGGGAAGACTTTTGCAAAGTGTCCTCTTTCATCACATGTATAACATCTCAATTTTGATAGGTCTCTTCTACTGTTATCTCTGTGATGAGGATCCTTACCTTTGGACTAATGAGGTCTTCTTCTACTTTTCCTGGAGTGGACTGTGAGAACTTGGTATTCACTTCCCATCTTCTCTTCTCGAGCTGCTATCTGTGCTTCTTCTTGAGAACATCCTTCCCATAGTCTGCTGAATTTGACTAACTTCTTTCTAGCATAGATTCCTTGGATGAAAGAATCCCATGACCTAGGAAGGCCATTCAGTGTTGTCATCACAATCTCTGCATTCTCCACTTCTTCATCTACAGCTTCTAATTGTTCCTTGATTTGAGAAACCCTTGTGAAGTAAGACTGGATGGTCTCTGCATTTTGAATCTTCACATTCTTTAGTTGATTCCTCAGAGTCATCTTCCGGTTTATGTTCTTCCCTTCAAACAATTTGGTTAGGGCATCAAACATAGCTTTAGGTGTCTTGAGAGAGGACACCTGTGGGATAAGGTGATCCTTGATAGAATCAGCAATGATCCTCTTTGCCATAACCATTTTTTTCTTATGTAATTCCTTTGCCTCATCTCCTTCTGGAACTGGAACCTCCTCATGAATGTAGGAGTCTAATTCATTCTCTTCCAGGACCAGGGAGATCCTATACTTCCAAGATCGAAAGTTATCAGCTCCCTCAAGCTTTTCATCAAGCTTGGTATGATGAGACATCTTAAAATGAGAATCTCAAATGGAAATACAAGAGATCTTAGATCTTACTAGGTCAAGATGTTGGATCTGAAACTTGAGCTGAAATCCTGCAAAGCTGGTTCAGGAGCAAATTAGGGTTTTGTTTTTCCAGAGATATGTCCACCCAAATTCCTTTAAATTTGTCCCTAACTTTGATTTTGGGGAGGAGATCAATCCAGGCCTGGGCTCATTGAAAAATTCCTCTTATGTGAAAATCCCTAATTTTCGCCAGCAGTGTCGGGTCCAAAACTGAAAAACCTCAGATTTGGATTCTGCTTCGATAGAAAGATGTGCCCTAAGGAGGAGAGTTATTCCACCTTACTTTTTCTGAAAATATATGGAGGAAGATCCATAAACTAGTAAGCCCTAGTTCCCGCAGCTGCACAGTGTCTTCTTCTCAGGTTAGCTCTGATTCCATGTTAGTTTTTCAACATTAAGCTAGCATTATTAGGATCTTTAACTGAGAGAATAACAAGTACAACAATAAAACACAAGAGACAATGAAAACAGTTTTTTTTCCTCAGGGAAACCATAAAGGAGGAAACCCCACAACTTCCTCAGAGATAGAATCAGCACCAAAACAGTAAAAGCTCCAAAACAGTAAGTGATCTCCCAACAACAGTAACCTTCTTCTTATCTAGCCCCAGTGTCTTCTCCTTACTCAACTATGCACTACACTTGAGTGTGGATGAGTTGTGTGATAAATAGAGACTCCAATTCTCTATTTATACTAATCCCGACATGACTAAAACCCTACTAGGGCCGACCTCTACTAGGAGAGTCTAATAACCCTAGTGCCCCGGAACTGCAGGGACTTTAACCCTTAGACAATCATAGGGTTACTCACTATGACTTGACATGACTTGTTTACATTATTGATCCTCCCGATCGAAACATCGGGGCATGACAATATGACTCAATTACATTATAGATACATCCTGGAATAAACATCGGGTTACAATACATAAGATACATAGATGAATAGATTCCGAAGTTACAAATACATCAACATAGTGTTGGGGAATTTTATTTCTACTGATGGCATCCAGGTAGACCCCTCTAAAATCAAGGTAATAAAAAATATAGCTACTCCTAGAACTCAGAAAGAAGTGCAAAGTTTCTTAGGGCATGCTAGATATTACAGAATATTTATAGAAAACTTTTCCAAACTTGCCTCTCCTTTCTTTTCATTGTTAATGAAGGATGTGCAATTTACTTGGAATGAGGCATGCCAAACAACATTTTTTAAACTTAAGGAGAAGTTGTCCACAACTCCCATCCTAAGAGGTCCCAATTGGGCCCTACATTTTCTCATCTCTTCAGATGCCTCTGATACCACCATTGGAGCAGTTTTAGGACAGCAGGATGATCAAGCACCTTATGCAGTTTATTATATTAGCAAAAACCTAGCCCCTACTGAGATTAATTATATTGTTACTGAGAAGGAGTTTTTAGCCATTGTTTACTCCATTAATAAATTCCAACATTATATCACTGGATATCCTACATTTGTGCACACTGACCACTCGGCCATCAAATATCTAATGAATAAACCTGTTACAAATGCTCAAGTAACTAGATGGCTGTTATTGTTACAGGAATTTGATATCACCATTATAGATAGACCTGGAAAAGAAAATGTTGTCGCTGATTTCTTATATTGTTTGACTAACAGTGATGATAATTTGCTTGTTGAGGACTATTTTCCATATGAACACTTATTTGCAGTTTCAGCTCACTCCCCCTGGTATGCAGATGTCGCTAACTACTTGGCTGTAGGGAAGCTTCCGACACATTTGTCAAAAAGAGAAAAGAGGAAAATTATTCAACAAAGTGCCAGGTATTGTTGGATAGACGATCATCTCTTCTACACAGGCCCTAATCTTGAGCTCAGAAGATGTGTAAGAGAAGATGAAATATTCCATATTTTGAAGGCCTGCCATGATGAGCCTTGTGGGGGACATTTTGCAGACAGGAGGACAGGGCACAAAGTGCTGAGAATGGGATACTATTGGCTGACCCTTTTCAGGGATGCAAAAATATATTTCCAGTCTTGTGACAGCTGCCAGAGGATGTGCCAACCTAATAGATTGGATCAAATGCCTCTTCAACCACAACTAGTGGTTGAACCTTTGACAAATGGGCCTTAGATTTTGTTGGTGCTATCAGCCCTCATTCCAAGCATAAATACTACATCTTGGTTTGTACCGAATACATGACAAAATGGGTAGAAGCTGTGGCTTTGGTGAAAGCCAATGACCAGGCTATGATCAATTTCCTGTATGGTGAAATCTTTACCCGTTTTGGAGTACCCAAGGAAGTGGTTACAGATGGAGGACCTCATTTTTTGTCACATCAATTTGAAGCTCTGCTATGGAAGTACCATATTCAACACCGAATAGTTTCACCATACCATCCCCGGGCCAATGGCCAAATAGAAAGCACTAACAAAGTTATTGAATCCATCCTTACCAAAACGGTCAAGAGCCATCATAGAGATTGGGCTGATAGAATTCCAGAAGCATTGTGGACATACCGTACTACTTGGTGCAATACTACAGTTTTCTCTCCTTATGACTTGGTGTATGTGAAAAGTGTTGTCTTCCCCATTGAATTTGAAATCAAGACTTTGAAGACAACTATGGAGGTAAACTTAGATGTGACCAAAGCCTAGAAGAGAAGTTTGAATCAATTGAATGAACTTGATGAGAACCGTTTAGATGTTGTGGATCAGATAGTATTAATCCAGCAACAGAGATCCAATTGGCACGACCGATTCATCAAAAAGAAATTATTCTGCGAAGGAGACTGGGAATTATTATACGATTCAAGATTCAAAAGGGACTTCAAGGGTAAGGTATGCACAAGACGGTTAGGCCCGTACCTAGTAGACAGAGTATTTGATAATGGTATAGTCTGCCTGGTAACCATTGATGAGAATCGTGCACCATTATTTGCTAATGGTCACATTTCAAAAGATGCATTCACTTCATAGATTGTAGCTAATCCGGAATACCAGTTAGAACAAGGGAAGGAATCTTTCTCTGCCCCTACCAATCCTTAGATAATCGCTATAAATATTACATAAAATTTTTGTACATAAATAAATTGATATTTTTACCATTATTTTTATCTTTTTCTTTTGCACTTGATCCTTTTTTTTTTAAATAAAATATGCGAAGAAGCACCTAAAGAGCAGTGGTCATTATCGAGCCTATCAACTAGGGTCATCCTTCTGTAACTTCCTACATCAGAAGAAAATTCCATGAACAAATTTGTTGCAGTTGCAACACTGTAATAGTTTGCCTATTTTTTTGTTTTTCTGCAGCCGCAACACCGTAAAATACCTCCATTTACCCCGTTCCGCGCAGCTGCAACACTATAAACCATTGCCTATTTTTCCATTTTTCTATAGCTGCAACATCGTAAACTCTCTCCCTTTATCCCGTTCCATGCAACTGTAACACCGTAAACTCCCACCCTTTATCCCATTGCGCGCAGTTTCAACACCGTCAAAACATTGCCTATTTTTCCATTTTTCCGCAGCTGTAACACCGTCAACTCCTGCCCTTTACCCCGTTCTGTGCAGGTGCAACATTGTAACTTAATCCCTTTTTTCTGATTCTGGTAGCTACGACATCGTTCCAATTTTGTCCATTTTTACCTTCTTCCAACAACTGCGACACCGTTCGATTTTTACTATGTTTACCTTTTTTGGCAGCTGCAACTCCGCCAAAACTGGCTGATTTTTCTATAATTCACAGCTGCAACTCTACCAAACTGCTTGATTTCTCTATGCTCTGCAGCTGTGACTCCTCTATTATTGGCAGAACTCTTTGCAACCTTGGTTAGCAACTCCTCCAGATCTGGCCCCAATTCCTGATGCCGGCAATTCCGATTTACTTCACAGCATTCATTATGTTTCCGACAAGATTGACATAATGGTTTTGGTCTGCCGGTAGAAAAGGTCATTACAGCATGCCTGCAATAATGATTAAATTTAAATGGCTGCACTTCACACGCTTTACTACTTTCCAAAGGTCACCATTCATCTCATATTTTTGAAGGTATGGTTTTGATTATTTACTTGATTAAGCATTAACTAGATTTGACAACATTAATCATACCTTCCTTTCTGTGCCCATTATTACACCTGCATACCGTTAGCTATCCACTTGTACGAATTAATGGCCATTTATGTTACTTGATAAATGTCACCTTTCCCAATTTGGGATAAAATTCCAAACATTTCCATGCTATGAAACTTTCCGAATTTACCCAACTCCACTCTCAGTTGTTCATGCATACTTTGTGCTTTAACCTCCATTGCCGAGATCTGTAATCTGTCGAACTGATAAAGAATTATGAGTTCAAACAAACATGGGTATCACAGCTTGGAATGAACCTCGAAATACGTGAGAACTGAGAATAAATGCCAAAGTTTTTGCTATTTTTGAAGCTACGGGTTGAACTGAATTCTTCCAACGCCTGAATGGGTTTCATCATGAAACAGCTCTACAATTTGCCTTAAATCTTACAGAAACCCACTCAGAGGTTCGGGGGTTACGTATAGAAGTCTCTAAATCAATATTGGTTGAGGTCACTGGCCTTCCTCAAGTGGGAAGAGCCTGGTTTGGTCTAAGAACCCTCAATGCTGCTGCAGTATAGGATTTTCTGATAGAGGGTGAGCAAATTTGTCAGTCAAGTAGAGGGATAGCGTTATAGTCACTGCCTCGGCCATGGGATCAAGTAGCAGTTTTCCTCAAGAAGTATATCACCTGTGAAGGTAGGTATCAAATGGTTTATTACTCTGAATTTCCTCTATTATCTCATCTCCGTCATAGGGCCTTACTGAACATTCCATTTTATCTATTCAATGATCTACACCATATGGAAAGGTTTGTTAGAACAGCCAAGCATCCAAACTCCTCCCTTACCCACCATGGCCTAATCAAATTAACAATTTTACGGGCCTTAGCTCAATGGAACCAAACTTGGGAGCAATTCACAAGTCAAATTTAGATAAACCAGGAACCCGCCCTCTTGCCTAGTGTTCCAATAGAATAAGAAGTAGAAGCACCTGTACTCGTGGGGCCTGTTCAAAACCAAGAGGAGCCTGCCAATGAACATTTGGGAGGAAATAAAGAGAAACAGGAGGTTTGGAGTCCCTCCAATTTAGTTGGGGGGGGGGGGCGGGGGGGGGAGAGACTAGATCAGATGATCAGTCGAAAGACCAAGCAGAAGAATTGGAGGAAAATGCACGAGAAAACCCTATAGAGAGATTAAATAATATGGAAGCTCTGACAGCAGAGGCTGAAGCTGGAGCAGCATTAGATGTTGTGACAGCTAAAGCCGAGGATGTTAGAGCCATGATAATAGAAGAAAACACGGAGGTGTTGACCATTGAATCTTCCCCTGAACGGGGAGGAACTCTGATTGAGGAATAACAAGAAAATGCTGAGACAGAGGATATCCTTTCCACGTTAGCTGCAAATTTGGGGATTCCGACACCACGGAGGAAAAGGAGGAGATCAAAAGAAGAACTACCGGCATCACCACCAATAAGACGAAAAAGAACCAAGTCGGTTACAGCAGCTGAAGCAGCACGGGAAATATGGGAAACCATAGAAGCACAGATCAAATTCCCCATTCTGAGACCCAAAGCAAATAATGCCCCATAGGAACCGGCTACAGAAGAACCTCAAATTGAGGGACTTCTACATGAAAATGGGCTATTAAAGGAGGAAGTACAATCACTTCGGAAAGAACAAGAAAATTGGAAGGAAGCATACAGGAAACAGGTGGAAAGGAAGCTGTACACACTCGTTGAAGCTGTAGACCAATTAGAAGGATCAACTCCTACTGAGGATGGTGAAAGGGAAGAAATACTGGTATGCCCTGTGTGTGGAGAAATCTTTAACCAGTTAGGCTACAAAGTCATAGTTCATGCCTTTGTGACACAACAACCCATACCTATAGCTGTGGAAGAATAAGGACAACCTCATTGGAAGGATGGTGAAGCTCCCCAAGAGCAAATCGAGCAAAGGGAAGTAGCAAATAAACAAGGTGTTGATACACAAGAACCAGCATTTTCGAATATTCCTGTTGAAGTTTCCACCCAAATTGGGATAGGTGAACTAGAGGCTGAAATTATTCCTAATTTTGTTGAAGAAGTCTGCAATGTGACTTTTGAACCTTCTCAGGGCACAGAACTAATAGAGATGGAACCTCAGTAGTAGAATTATGATGAGGTTGAACAGGGTGCTGATACACAAGAACCAACATCCTTGAATATTCTCATTGAAGTTGCCACCCAAATGGGGGAAGATGAACAAGAGATTGAAAATATTCTGGAATTTAACGAAGAAGTTTGCGTTGTGACTCCTAAACCGTCTCAGGACATAGAGTTAATAGAAATGGAACCCCAAAAGTAGGAAAATGAGGAAGTTAACCAGGATGTTGCTACATAAGAACCAACATCACTGGAAATTTATGTGGAGACTCTCAGGATTCAACAAGAAATCAATCATGAAATGGACATCATTCCTGATTTGGATTTAGGAGAGGATGAACAAATGCAATCACAATCCTCGAGGGACACTGAAATACTCGAAGAACAGCTCCATATTGAAAAAGACATGGAAGCAACTCTACAATCCCAGCATCATGAAGAAATAGAAGGGCAGGGATCTATTACACAAGAACCAATGACCTTGCATCCCCCTGTCCAAGCTGCGGCTGACAATCAGGCAAATAGGGAGATCAAAATTCAAGAGGAGTTTGTCACACAAGAACCAACACCTTCGCACTCACCTATGGTTGAAGTTGCTATAGGGGAAATCCAAAGAGAGGATGTTGTTACACAAGAACTAGCATCTCCAGAAGTTGTTTTAGAGGCACCTATGGTTGAAGTTGCTGCAAGAAAAATTCAAGGAAGGGATGCTGTTACACAAGAACCAGCACCTCCAGAAGTGATTTCAGAAGTACAGGATGTTCAAATTCGAACATCAAGTGATAAGATATGGACTCAAATTTCTCAAAATTTTGTCAATTTTGATTCTGATAATGAAGAACATATTGAAGATGAAGAAATCCTGAAGCTAACAAAAGAACTCTCAATTCTGAGAATAGAAGTGAGGAAGTGGAGGAGTCAGGTGGAGAGATATCAAGAAAGGATGATTTCCCTTGCTGAACATAGGAAGACCATTTGGGAATTGAAGGAAAAGTGGGCAGAAGAACTTATGTCCCAGAAACTATGTGGGGAAGAGTTACAAAAGGAGCTAAAAGAGTTGAAAAAGTTCAAATCCATGCAGGTGAAAAAAGATCAGTTGTATACTCTTTCTCAAGAATTGTTGGGTACCAGAGTACCATCCTCCTCTTACCCTGTGTTTTTATTTGAGAAGTTCATTTGGTTTAAACTAAGGGCTGTAAAAGAAGGGAGACCATATGAAATAGTGACCTCAGCCAAATTCCTGGAAACATTTCTGGAAAGTAACTTTGAGGACCATAATTTACTATGTGAGCTTTATTTGCATGAGTTGGCTTGTCCTTTGGACCGCCATTCGAATCCTATCCCTTTCTCAGGTGATGTTCAGCTGAGGGATTTTTCCTCCTTTGTGAGCAATCATGTTCAGTGGGAAAGATCCTTCCAAACTTTCTCTCATAATGAGGCCCACTCTAACCTTTGGATTCGAAGTGAACCTCAGAATCCTTGTCTTCTCCTTGCTCGTCATCAAAATGTACTCTCGTGTCCCATCCAAACTAAACGAATAATGGAAATTCAGGAAAAGGTTATTTCTACTTGTGTCAGCCATATTTCCAAGCATCAACAATTGGCTTTGGAAGGTAGCCAGCACAGATGGAAGGTTGCCTCTTCAACCCTAAGAAATAGGGATCCCTATTGTTACAGGAACTTTGAACATGCACTTTCCAGGGTTGAGGGATATGTTGGATGCACAAAGGAATGTGGGGTTAATTGGCTGGGACTCAAATTCAAATTTTCTCTCATCTGGTGGCCAACAAAACCATACAGGGAAGACTTCTCATTAACAAGGGCAGAAGAGAAGAACTATTGGAGATATTGGGTTGTCCATAAGGGATTTTTGAAAAAGTAGGGAATGCCTGAATTCCCATACAACTTTTCTTCTCTCCATGAACAAAGTACAATGCCAGATTCAGATTCAGAATAATTGAGGTTTTTGCATGAGGACATGCAACATGACAGTTGGGGAGAGATGCTGGGCCCAGAAATGACCCCTTTTTTACCACCCTTACCTACCTCTTTTTGCCTCATCCTACTCTATTATGTATACTAAACAAATGTTTTTCCTTCACACGGTCCCTCAATTCATACAGGTATGGTTAATCATTGTCTTATTTTATTAATGCTTAGGAATGTTGTAATCAGGGCTTTACATCTTAAATTATGCTAACATTTGGTGGTTTTTTAAAGATAATTCAAGATGTAAAGGATACAGGTGTAGTGGGATGAACATTCATTGCTAAGATGATTGCCATCCATTCCATCGTTTCCCAAATAATGTGGTCCAAGGGTACTATTCCACACAAGTTGTACAAAGTTAGCTACAACAAGCTGCAACATATTCAGAGCTAATAGTGTGCCGCTGCTCAAAAATAGCTGCAATCCATGGAGTATCTTCTCAATTGATCATGATCATTATTTCTGGCTCGAGTAACAGCCTTCCTATATTTTCTGCTCCCATCTTGCCACAACTGTAATAGCTTATTGTAATTAGGGAAACCAGTGAAGATCAGAGATCTCCATGGCTGCCCGATAATAGTGGGAAGAAGTTATGATTGTAATTGTATAAATACTGGGAACTATTCCAAGCCAGGGGGTAAAATTAATCAAATTATTGTCTCAGTTGTGACAGAGGTTGTGTGCTCATTCGCCATTTTAATACAAGGAGTTTGATTCTTTAGATCTCGGCGTTCTAACGTGTGTTACTTCCAGCATCTCTGTGTGAAGGCTGGGCCCACCTTCCCACATGGATTGCTGAGTTAATTAGGTATTTTATTTGTTCTATTGTGTGGTTGGATTTTGTGATAATTTCCTTTATTTATAGTAAGCTGCAACAATCATCGATTTGTTGTGTGTCATTTGAATAATCAGTAATTGCATCCTTTATAAACTGCAGTGGTGTGCCAGTCGACTGTATAGGTTAACTTTGTTTTATGAAACTGTGTGATAGATGTGACAACCCTGTTCATCCCTAGTTCTTTCAATCGTTGTTTTCTTTAGATCTTTCCAGTTTGTTTCTTCACATTCATAATTGTAGAATTTAATTCCTATACTTTGAATTTCTAGAATAAGCTGAATTCAGATAGTTGAGATGGATCTTTAGATGGTTTGGTAATTAAGGATTTAACTTTTTGGAAAAGTAATCTAGATGTTATTTCCTGAATCTTTTAATTATAGATTAAGGACCGTAAGAAGGTACTTGTGATTGCATTCTTAAGAAGGTAAACTAGATTAAGTAGATTATGGGATGAGTTCGGCTGAACAGGAAAGTAGGGTCATTCATTTACAGCATCATCTACTTAGTGTTTAAGCATATACAGTGCACATTATCCTTGAAATAAGAGACTTCCCTGGGTTGACAATTTATATTGAACACTCTATATGTTGGCTTTAATTAACTTGCATATAGAGTGCCCAACACGTGGGCCAAGAAGTGTTGGAATATATTATATTCCTTAGAAGGTAATAATGTCTTTGTATTATGTTGGAAGTTGTCTGCAATCTTATGTAAAAGAGTAATACATTTAACCCATAGTTATATGGTGGTGTATTTACTTATGTAGAGTATTTGACCATGGTATTGTATTAAGAGATGTTATTTTGGAGAATTATATTATCCCACATGCAATATGTGAGAGTAATTCCTCCCCATCTCTTAGTATATAATAGAGTTAAGTGAGTCTCTACATATCATGTATTATTGATGTAGTAGTGGTACTATTGTGAAACTATTGTACATCATCTATATTCTTTGGGGTATTTGTGTTTTTCTCTTTTGTAAGATTGGAGAAGACATTCTGGAGATAAAAAAAGACTATCTTCCCGTGGATGTGACCCATTAGGGTGAACCACGTATATCGGTCTTCTCGTGTCTTTTTCTTTTCCTATTCTTATATTTTATGATATGTTGTTGGTTGCTTAGATAGGTTAACTAGCTTAGCTTGACTCTACTATTCAAACATGGTATCAGAGTGGGTTGCTATGATCTAGTACCTTCTATAGATTTCAATCAACAATGATTATCATTTAAGCATTATCATTTTGTTGTAGATTTTCTTTCTATCTAGTAGCCATTAGGATTCTTTTCAGATCTAGGCATATTTCTGCATTTGTTTTTACCCTAACCCTAACTTGTTGTGTAGAATTTGTGCAGATGTTTTTCAAGGGTTTCTTGATGTTTTTTCTATAGATCTACATGATTTCGGGGCTCTCCTCAAGGAGCTATTTCTTCCGATTATAAAAATGGTAGTTATAAAAAAGGGTTGTAACTCGGTCAGTGTTTACTGGAATTTTTATTATAACCTATGTTTGGAATTGGAAACACCATTCTGGATCCATCGACGCGACCAGAACAGAAAACTGGGTATTTATGGACTTCCTTTTGGTAATAACAATGGCAGTTATTAAAAAGGGTCATAACTTGGTCAGTTCTTACCAGATTGTTTATTATAAACTATTTTTGGAATTGGAACAACCATTCTAGATCCGCCTACGTGACCAGAATAGAAAACCAGGCATTTTGGGGCTTCCTTTGGTAATAAAACGACAGTTCTAAAAGGGTCGTGACTTGGGAATTTATTACCAGATTTTTTATTATAATCTATTTTTGGAATTGGAACAACCATTTTGGATCCACCATCATGGCCAAAACAGAAGACTAGGCTTTTTTGAGCACATCTTTTTTCACAGGGTTGTAAGTGAAAGTTTCTCCTCTTTTCTTTACTGTGTTTCTAACTGTGCTTTTGCATATTCAGATCAGTAAAGTATAACTGTTTTCAAGTTCTTCACTATTTTTCTGTCATTTTTCAGTATTAAAGTTTCTTATTTCTTGACAAAATTTCACTCATTATAACTTCCGAAGTAGCTTATGTTCCTGAATTAGTGGCTTCTAACTAACTTGCCTAGAAGAGAAAGATGATTGATGTTCTCAAGAGTAAGAATCTTTGGAGGCTAGTTAATGGTGAACATAGGACACCTATTGCTGCTGATGATTTGGCTATATGGGAAGCTAAAAGTGATCAAACAAGGGGGCTCATTGGTCAAACTATTGTAGATAGTCTTCAGGTAAGTATTGAGGCAGAAGGCAGCCCGGTTCAAGTATGGCAAATTCTTTCCTCTTTATTTGACAAATCTGATGATGTTTTTGCATATTATCTTGAAAATAAGATCTTTGACATCGAACCTACTGACTTTGAAAGAGTTGAGTTATATCTTGTTGAATTGAAAACTTTAAATGACACATTAAATAGTTGTGGTAAAGATTACAGGAAAACTGACACTGCTCTTATTATTCTTGTAGAACGTAAAATGCCATCTTGTTTTGATATGTTCATCCAAACTAGGAATAGAGCTCTAGAATTGTCTCAAAGTACTACGAAGCAAACTTTTGATGATTTTTGTAAAGGATTGATCAATGAACAAGAAAGGTTAATTGTTTCAAGACAAATCACACCTAATAAAGCTCTAACTGCACTTAATAAGCATCATAAGAAAAGTTTTAATAATGCTAAAGGTTCTAATCCTTCTAATACTAATTCTAGACATGCTTCTCATTCTTCTAATGGAAATAGTAAACAAAAGAAAGTAGATGGTCCTTGTAAACATTGTGGTAAAACTAACCTTCCTGAAAAGAATTGTTTTAAAGCAAAACGTTTAATGGCTAAAGCTAAAAAGAAAACTTCTCATGACTGTTAAGTAGCTTTATGTGCATCTATTGTTTTTCCTAATAATTCTTCTTCTAACGTGGAATGGATAATGGATTCTGATGCATCTAAACATATGACTGGTGATGCTTCTTTATTTACTTCTTATGATTATAGAGGTTATCGTGTTCCTATTTGTCTCTAACGTTCCTATATGGAAGCATTGACATTTTCAGGGAATTCATCTCTTGCATATTAACATCATACTAATAAGAAATACACCTATGCTTCAGATTAGTTGCTTGATGACTAAATTTTCATATATTTAAGTGAAATCTTTGACTCACTATTTATATGTTGTGGCTGACACTTAATGTGTAAAAGTAACTTCATTTTCCTTAATGAGCAAGTTAATATTTTATTTGATCATATTATGTTGTCATTCTTTTATATGATGTTTGCTAACCTTTCGTATATAAGCATTTTCATTTCTATATGACCAATTTTGTTTTATGATCTTTATATGCTTTAATCTTGAAAGTTCTTGTGCAGATAAGTTCTCTATTTAGGCTTTCACCTTATTCTAGGAATAATGAAGCACCATCTTCTAATGTTAAAGTCATGATGTTCATCTGTATGATATCATTTTCGATGTATAGACCATTGGGGTCTTGTTTCTTCGATGTTTGAGGTCTTCTACAGATATTTATATTGCACCTTGATTGGAAGAATGTCTTCTATCCACATGTGTATTGGCCATCTGGGTTTTTTTTGGTACACTGTTGTGGTGTTCTTAGCCACACGTTTTGTTGTATCAGTCGTCAGAAGGTATCTGTACACTGGTGTGGATGTTATATCAGAGTTCTTTAGCTATCATGTATGGTTGTGATTATTCTTGTGGTGATCTGGGCATCTTGGGATTGGATTCCGTCACATGTTATCGGAATTTTATTGTTGGGTCTTTCATCTTGCAACCCGGTTCGTGTGCACTTTCATGATTCAGTGAGAAGTGGTTGTTCGTCATTAAATTCCACCAGCCGAAGTGTTCTTCTTTTTCAAGCTTTGGTTCTTCTAGAAGTTGTCATCAAGGGGGAGCAGTAATTACTTCTTCCTTCCTTAGTGTTAATGTGGGCCCTTCTCCCATCCATTATTAAGGGAGAGTGTTGGAATATATTATATTCCTTGGAAGGTAATAATGCCTTTGTATTATGTCGAAAGTTGTCTACAATCTTATGTAAAAGAGTAATACATTTAACCCATAGTTATATGGTGGTGTATTTACTTGTGTAGAGTATTTGTCCATGGTATTGTTTTATGAGATGTTATTTTGGACAATTATATTATCCCACATGCAATATGTGAGAGTAATTCCTCCTCATCTCTTAGTATATAATAGGGTCAAGTGAGTCTCTACATATCATGTATTCTTGATGTAGTAGTGGTACTATTGTGACACTATTGTACATCATCTATTTTCTTGGAATATTTGTGCTTTGCTCTCTTGTAAGATTGGAGAAGACATTCTGGAGATAATAGAAGACTACCTTCCCATAGATGTAACCCATTAGGGTGAACCACGTATATCGGTGTTCTCTTGTCCTTTTCTTTTCCTCTTCTTATCTTTTATGATATGTTGTTGGTTGCTTAGATAGGTTAACTAGTTTAGCTTGACTCTACTATTCTAACAAGAAGCATACTTTGTACACACTTTGTGTGGCCAAAATGTAAAAAATCCACCATTAAAACTTGAAATAAAATCAATGAATTGAAATAACATGGAGAGAGAAGTCACCTGGTCCTGACGGTGGTCGATTTTGTGGCCTGTAGCTCCTAAAATCCGCCTTTGAAATTCGAGGGTCCAAACAACTCCAAAATCACTATGAAGGGGTTAAAAACCAAATGGTATGGTAAATGGTGATTTTTTTACTATTTCTTAAAATTATTTATCCACTTTACTATAGTTTAGACCCTCTAATTCTTATTTACAACTATTTTGGACTAATATTGTTGTGCAAGGCCCATTTTTTATGCAGTTTCATTGAGCCTTAGTGGATTTTGATTCTTCCCGAGCTTGTTCACTCCTGTGGTAGGAATAAATATTAACTGGCATATAGGATAGGATCATATTTCGCTTTCATTTTTCCATTATCCCATGACTATGTCACATTGAACATAGGTAGAAACTCACTTATTGTTGAAATGAAACCTCTATGTTGCTTCTAGAAGTTTCTTTATGTAAGTGGTAGAGCTTTCCCATCCATGGGCGGCCTAGTTAGAGATTTTCTAGTCATTTGGTTCCCATGTTGAGCTTCCTCCTTAGGTATGGGAAACCCTTGTTGTCCCACCATTACTTGGAATAGAAACTTCATGTTCTCTCTTATCTTTTATGATGTCTATCTCATTTAGGGACTCTCATTTTATATCAAGTTGTAAATGCATTGCATGCATCCGCTTTTTCTATTGAGCTTAATGTTGACTCGTTGCTTCAGTTTTAGAAGACATATTTCCCAAGATTATCTCAATTATATCCAACCATATCCTCTTATTTATCCTTTTCATATTGATAACCCCTCACCCTAGAGGAAACACTCCCTTGAGATTCCTTTTCCTGCACACAATTCCTTGCATTGAGCATAGGTATGTTCCACTGTTTGGAACTAGTTTGATTGACCGTGACACTCGTTTACTCTTTTTTGTACTATAAGCACATTTTAATCTTTTTCAATCTTTATAATATGAAAAACACCAAAAAAAAAATTAAAAAACATAAAAAAAAATAGGAAAAGAAATGAGATTGTCTGATATTGGCAAGTGTCATTGTGCCTTCGAACATAGCATAGTTTATGAGTCTACTCATCATGGATCAAGATTCTAGTATTAACTTAGGAGAAATAATTGATATTCAGAGTTTTCTCCACCAACTAGTTAAGCTTCTAGTCTCCATGTATCCTCTGTTGATGTCTCCTATGTCACAGAGTTGTCCCAGTTTACACATTTTAGTCTACGATGCCTAAGTGTCTTCATCTACCTCATGCTCTTGTTCGAAGGAAGTCTTTAACCTAAGTTGGAAATTCCTCAGTTATCTTGATTCTACATGTCAGTCATTCCTTAAAAATCATAGAGATATGGTCCTACCTAGAACCATGTTCCTACTTTCATCATTGGTAGGTGATCTTGAACTTAGCAGATGAAATCTCATCATTTTTCATTGACTGGTCAGTTTCCCTTGTATTCGACTGCAAAAAAATATTCACACATTGGGAGTTGTGTTATGTCTTGGATTCCATTAGACCATATTGGTGGTTTCCTCACCTCTGTCAGTAGTCCTCATCATTGGATGTTATTCAGAGGTTCTCTTTCACATGCTACTTGCATCTGGTATGCACGAAAGATGCACATGGTTACTGGTTTGTGTACATCTTATTCGTCTGATTTATTCCAAATCATTCAGATTTGATAATTACCTTTTGTTGGTTTATGGGGGGGTGCCTTAATTCCCTCCTTCCATTAGGTTCCATTCCATTGAATTTAGATCATTTATTCTGGAATTGGGATCTAGAGTCAGTTGATTTCCTTCATAATTGCAGTCATTAGTGGCAGGTTCTCTCATCATCGACATATTGGGAAAACATCAATGTCCCCTGATTGATGGATTCTTCAAGTGTTCAACCTCAACAGTTCTATTCTCATTTATTGAATTCACTCAATACCTTGACACTCATTTTCATTATCAGTGAGTTGCATCATGTCTATTAATGGTATGCACCAATGATCAGTATAAGACGATGTTTCATTGTGTTTGACCTCAACACCTATATTCACGTAATGGGAAATGTACCATCAGTGATTTGTGTGGAAGACCTCAAAGTATGGTTCCATTCCATATGTGTTATTACCTTGATCACAACATCACCTATGGGATTTCATCTCTCATACCAAATCATTGTACCTTATCATGTACCAAATGTATTCATTCAGTATGGAGACTAGACTCCATTGTGTATTATACGTGGTTGTGACCACTTATGACATATGTCTATTATGCTTATTCATGGCCATTGTACTCATATGTATCTGAAACTGCTATATATACTCCATATTTGTAGTCATGCATATAAAGTTATCATTCTATTATGTTGACGAGTGGCTAGCTTTTCCACCTGGATCTTCACTACTCCACTTCTGGGACTATTATAATGTATTTCATCCATCATGTACCCCTATGAACTCACACATTAGGGGGAATCTATTATAGTGTGATTCGCCACACCTTATGCATCATGCCTTGATGTCCTTCCCTCATCTCTATGTTGACTCACTATACGCCCCTTACTCAATATATCCATAATGCTTCAATTTAACCCTAAAAAATACACTTTTGGAGATACACACAGGTCAATATTTATACAACTCATGTATATGTGGCTTGCACCATTACAACCTGCATACATCGGGTTTTGTGCTCAAAAACAAAAAATATTTGGTTTTTCCTCATCAAGTAATGAACAGCTTGATCCTTGGCCTTCCATATTCATGTAAACGCTCCAATTCAACCTTCCATTTTCCATTTAAGGGCTATATATTGAGCTATTGTGAAACATTAGAGGAAGAGAAATGTTGAGAGGAAGAAAACTATAGCAAACTTTTGCCCCATTACCATGTTTTTGAGTCTGCGTCCCTTTTCCTTGTTGATAGAACCCTTTTTGTTCATCTCCCAAGATCTCCATTGTCTTTGTAATATTTCCTTTCTATGGAGGATTGAAGTGGTGGAGGCCTAGGTGGAGGAAATGGTTTCTCAATTCCAACAAGGTGCCAACAGAGGTTGTCACATTGTATCTTTGTGTTTACATTAATAGAAATATCCATTTCTTGTCCAAATTTCATGTGAGATTATTTATATTTGTATCCATGGGTATAGTTGCTTTATACATGTTTAAATGGATTATGTTATTTTGAATGCTAACATTTAATATATTTTATGCTTGGATATATATTTGTTGTTAAGGGAAAATTGTAGGGAACAAGCATTTGATCGTGAGCTCAACTGTAGTGTTATTCTAACATATGGTTGAGGTATGGACTCTCTCCCTTAGTTGTTAGATTATTTAATTTATCTAGCATATTTGAGAATGGATGTGGTTTCTGGTGTCATTCTATCTATTATGGTCCACCCCAAGCCATGAGAATATTTTCTCCGTAACAAAGGGTGGGGACAATTGTGGAGGGGGGTTTCACATATTTAGTCATACTTGGTGTGTTTGAGTAAAAATATTGGGAGGGGGGTTTCACATATTATGGAATGATAGTACCAACTCAAGGGTGGCCTCTGTCAAACAAAAGCAAGCTTGACAAAGTGCATACATATTGGAGGAACGTCCTTTACTTGCAACTCATTGGAGGAAATTTTAAAGATAATTACCAAATTGTGTTTGAATTCCATGGATTACATTTATGTCATGTGTTTGTTTAAATCACTACTATGGAAATGTTGTGTGCATGAAATTAATGGACATCGTATGTGTTAGTTCTACAAAATGTCTTATGACTGGAAATAGGACATGCATAACACATTTTGAACTTGGGATAGTTAGGATAATGTTGATCAGATTTATAAAGTAGGTTTGAGGAGAAAAGTCACAAGGATGAGAAATATTTAAGGTTTATGATTTAAAGGGTCTTTTAATATAGAGGGTGAATTCTTATAAATCATTGGTATTCTACTCATAAAAGTGAACCATGCATTAACACAATGGAAAGAAGAAATGGATATGAATATATGGGTAAGGAATCTATACATTAATAAATGAAATTCAAATCTTTAAACATTGTTGAAACACCTTAAAAATGCACTTAAACATAGCTTTCATTATCAAGCAATAAACAGAAAATTATGACTTTCATTTGATCTAAACAAGGAAATATAATTAATACATTGCAATAACTCTTTTCTGCATTTAAATAGGAGAAATAAAAGCATGAACTAAAATCCACAATCTAATCAAAGAGAAAATTATGACTGAACATGGGAAATCACTATTGTATTAAATATTGTAAACTAAATACATAGGCAAATCTCTCCTTGTAAAATCCCTTTCAAACCCCTTTTCTCATATCACATCCTTATTCTATAGATATTTATTTACAATCAAAAAGAAACTAAGATCCTAAAAGAATGGGTTGAATTCTAACTATGATCAAGGCCATATTTACATTTAATTCAAGAGGAGACTAATTGGTTTCAGGTCCACTTTAATAGGAGCATAAAAATAACTTGGTCTTACATAGATTTGAATGCTAGGAATTACAAATCATACATGAGCCCATATATTTTCCCAAGGTTACTTTAATATATATTACATACAAACCACCTTAAAAAAATGTAGTTAAAAAAGGAGAATAAGCACTTATAGGACATTATTCATCTTTTTGACCATTTTTTTGCTTCAATTGGAACTACAAAATCTTTGAATCTAAAGAGTCTCTTTGACAGGATAATTTTTCAGTCCTACCTATCTATGTTAGAACACCCAACTTGAAAGTCTCTTATTTTCTGGTTGATGTTGATTCTCTGGATGTTTCTCTATTCCATTTTGATACCTCAACTTCTCTACTTCACCCTCACTGTCATAATATGGTAAATTTAAGATATTATTGGACTTTGATGTAATCACTAGATGCAATGTTTTATAATATTCAAGTCCTATCTATTTAGGTGATACAGTTCTGCTTAATTCTACTTGTTCTATCTCTAAAGCAGGCTCTTTATCCATCATTTTATATTCTTTGACATTCTTCTTTCTTGATACTACTTGCTTCTTTTTCCCTTTTAGGAAATCCTTTGAGGTCTGAGTTTTGGAATCTTGCTCCAATCTGACAAGTGGATAAACATCTAATTGAATCATTGTATTGTGTCTCAAAGAAGGGTTGAAGATGGCCTTAACATTCATTCTAAGTTTATTTGTTGGCATGTGGTTGGAAAAGTATGAGGCCTCATTCCTAAGAAAGGACATGGAAACTTTTAATTTTTATTATATATACTTTTTTATTGATTTGTGTTGGCTAAGTTATCAAAAGATTCAACAAACTCATACCTTGACGGTTCAGCTTCAAGCTCTAGTGGACTTGATTTATAAATTGAATTTGAATCAAAGACCTTTATTTTATTTGAATGATGAGGATTCAATTGGTCCTTTGATTTTTGACTATCGGGAGTTACAACTAGATGTGGTGAAATTTCTATATCAATAGGCTCTAATTCTACTTCTAGTGCATTTGCTTGCATTTCAATTTCTAATCCTTGTTTCCTTTCCCTTCCTCTTCCTCTTTCTAGTATAAACCTTGTTGATTCTAGAACTCCCTTCACCCTCAGTTAAAGTAAAATGTATCCTTTTTCTTGAGGTTTTTATTGTTGCATTCTAGCCTTCAATTTTCACATCAACTTGTTGGTATTTAATTTCTATAGAAGGAGGAAAACTTTCTTGTTGTGGGCTTGCATTCAAGTTCCACATGAAATTCTTGATTTCCTAGATGACCTAGTTTTTTTTTATTGGAGTTGAAGTTTCATCTTCTTTAGGAGGAACAACCTCAGTGTTCAAACCAGTCACAAAGAAAATGAAGTGGTTCCATGTTCTTCCTACCTTACTCTGTTCATCTAGAATGAGAAATTTAATTACTGCTTGTTTAAAGACACTCTGTTGCAGTTTAGGGTTTTTCTTAATCTTCTTGGACATCTTGGTGAGGCTCTTAAGTAAGAAAAAGAGAAAATTTAACCTGAACTCTCTAGTGAAATGCAAGATGAATATCATGTTGTATATAAACACAACATTGTACCCACCCTCATTGGTGATAAAATTACGAACCATCATTAAGATCTCTTCCCATTCTACCTTAAACTATGTTCTAGGTACACCCTGCTTCCATTTTGGGTTTCGAAACTCATCCTTTAGGAACTTATTGCAAGTAGACTGTAAATAGAGGTGATGGATTCCTTGTCACTTTAACAATTAAGCATCCAATAATTTCTTGATGACCATCGAATAGCTCAGTGAATGCTTGGGTTTCCTGTTTGTTATATCCTTGAAGGCGCTCGAAAAATTCAAAGAACTCTACTTACTTAAACCTTTGCATACATGTTGGATATGTTTCTAATAAAAATTCCCATCTGGTTCATGACACACCAGATGACCTCCATTATGCAGTGCCATGGCTGATGGCGTTGGTGAAGAACATAGACTTGATAGGGTGTTGAAGAAAATAAAGACGATGTATAAGGTAAATATTTGACTTCAAAATATACATTTGGGAATAATTAAAGGAGTTGTCTCAACTATTTCCCCTCCCGACGATCCCATTTCACCAGCCTCCGATGACAACACACTTCATTCAAAAATTATGTCTCCTCTGCTCATCTCCACTCTGTCACGTCTCCGTTAATGACTCAATGTCCTCCACCACTGTCCCGGACCCACACTCCTACAAGGTGCCGCTAAGTCCAGTCAAATGCATGGACTATCTACCTAGCGATTCAACACTACCTCCTAATGTTCAATCCCAAGAATACATTTAGCAATCTGACAGCTTTCTTTATAACATGTTCAAAGAAACGCAGTCACACTGGAAGAGTGTAGGTACCAGCTCTAGCAATTATTCTGAGTAGTGTTAGAAATAAATAATTAATCTCTTATGTTAGATGTTTAGTTTGATGTTTAGTTGTAGACATTTTTCAAACTACTGTATTCAATTGTTTCCGTTATCAACCGTAAATGGCCCAATGTATGCTATTTAATACATTAATAAGAGATCAACTGTAGCGTTCCCAGTCCATTATATTTTGTATTCTTCTTTCTATATTATTTTCATGGTATCAGAGCTTTAGGTTGCAAGAAGAGATTGTTGTTGCACATGCCCACTTGCTGACCTTGTGTGAAGAATACAGTTGAAATGTTTTGGTGATCCTCATAAAGTTTCTAGGACTGCTGCAATATAAAGTTCTGAGGACTGCTACAATAATTATCAACCTGTTCGGTAATTTTTTGAAAGATAATTTTTTCTTATCATGAATGAGTACAAAATAGATATTTACAGCATTATGTGAATGTGAAGCTACTGTGGAGAGAAACTTACATGGATAAATTGGTTATATTTGGAAAAGTAAATTTTGTGAATTTCTGGAGTTGCAAAAAGTTTTTACTTTGCAAGTGATTAAACAAAGTTTTTTTTAATCCGGGAGTTATAAGAAAAAAAAATTGGTTGAAATCTGAAAGTTAACATTAGAATTTATGAAAGATTGATTTATTTAAACCTGAAATTTATATCAATTTTTTATTGTGGCCGATCTTTGTGAATAAAACCAATGTCTTCTAGTTCTTGGTCAGTTCAGGCACCAACTTTAGTTGGTCCCAACTATGATTTTTGGAGTGAGAAAGTTAAAGCTATTTTGCAAGGTCAAGGATGTTGGGATTGTGTTGAAACAGGGTTTATAGAACCTACTTCAAATACTATTGCAATCATGTCTGCTACTCAAAGAAACAAATTAGAAGAACTTAAACAAAAGGAAGGAAAAGCAAAATCATGCATTTTAGTTTCATTGGTTGATTCTATATTTCCTAAAATCATTGGTTCTAAAAGTGCTAAAGAAGCTTGGGATATTCTTCAAATGGCTTATAAGGGTAATGATAAAGTAAAAACTGTTAGACTTCAAACCCTTAGAACTCAATTTGAAATTCTTAGAATGGTTGAATCAGAAAGTGTTGATCAGTGTATGACTAAAGTTATGGGTATTGTGAATCAACTTAGAATTAATGGTGAAAAGGAATTGACTAATCAAAGAGTTGTTGAAAAAGTTCTAAGATGTTTACCCAAGAAATTTGAAATGGTAGTCACTGCTATTCTTGAGTCGAAAGATTTAACTAAATTTTCTATAGAAGAATTGGCTGGTTCACTGTTATCTCATGAAGCAAGGATGAACTTGGATGTTGGTACTTTAGAAGATGCATTTCAGTCTAAAATTTCCATGGACAGAGGAAGAGGCAGAGGTTTTCATCGAAAAAGAGGATGTGGTAGAGGAAGTTCTTAGTCAAGAGATAAATCAGAACAAACAAAGGAAAAGTTAGAGCAGTCAGGATCATCTTCACAAGATCATAGCCAAAGATGGACAGACAAATCAAAAATTCAATGTCGGTATTGTAAGAAGTATGGTCATCATATATCTGAATGTCGTAAGTTGCAGTATAAACATAAAGCTAATGTTACAAAAATTGAAACATCTGATGCAATGTTTCTTTCATGTCAAGTTTCTGAGCAAATTCTTGACAAAAATATTTGGTTGCTAGATAGTGGATGTAGCAATCATATGACTGGTCACAAAGATTTGATTTCTAATCTTGATACATCTGCTACTACTACAATTAGTTTGGGTGATAATCATTTAGTTAAAGCTTCAGGAAAAGGTGTTGTGCCAGTTTTAACAAAGCATGATGAAGTGAAAACTATTTATGATGTTTATTATGTACCAAATCTTAAGCACAATCTGTTAAGTGTAGGACAACTAATGGCACATGGTTATGATATTAATTTCCACGACACTTACTGCAAAATCTTTAATCCAAATAGAGAATTTGTTGCAAAAATATATATGACGAAGAACCGACTATTTCCATTCGAAATGAGAAGTGGAAATATGTATGCACGTAATGTTGCTAATGCAAATGAAATTGAATTATGGCATTATCGCTATGGTCATTTACCAGTCAAAAGTATGAGTTTGTTACAAAAAGAGAGTATGGTCAAAGGATTGCCTTCTTCAATTAATGAGACTCCTTCTTGTGAAAGTTGGAAAACATCAGCGAGATAGTTTTCCATCAACTTCTTATAGAGCCAAAGATTGTTTAGAGTTAGTTCACACAGACTTATGTGGACCTATGCAAAATCAGTCAATTGGTGGAAGTTTTTATTTTTTGACATTTTTGATGATTTTAGCAGGAAAGTTTGGGTTTATTTTCTCAAACACAAATCAGATACTTTCACACATTTCAAAGAGTTCAAAGCTGAAGCAGAGAAACAAAGTGGCAAATTTGTCAAAGTTTTGAGATCAGATGGAGGAGGATAATATGATTCTAGAGAGTTTGTTGATTTTTGTAAACAACATGGTATAAAAAAACAAACAACCACCAGGTATACTCCATAGCAAAATGGAGTGGCAGAAAGGAAGAATCACACCATCATGAACATGGCCAGGAGTTTACTTACAGCAAGAAAATTGTCCAAAGATTATTGGGTTGAAGCAGTTGCATGTTTTGTTTACATACTGAATAGATCACCAACTTCCAGTGTTCACGGTAAGGTACTCGAAGAAAAATGGATTGGATTAAAGGTAACTATTTCTCATTTCAGAATATTTGGTTGTGTTGCTTTTGCTCATGTTCTCGAAGAACTAAGAAAAAAACTTGATGATAGAAGTGAGAAGTACATTTTTATTGGTTATAGTGAATAGTCGAAAGCATACATATTATATAATCCTGTCACTAAAAAATTTCTAGTAAGTAGAGATGTTAAATTCATGGAAAATGAATCATGGAATAAAATGGAAAACAATACATCTCATAATCATTTTATTGAGTTAGATGAACATCAAGCACCTACAACACATCTACCAAGATTGCAAGTTCCAAATGAAAGTAGTTCTTCATCTCACAATGATTCAAATTCTTATCATACACATAAAAAAATGAGAAGTTTGAGTGATATATATGATCAAGATGTAGTACAATTTGCATTTTTCTCATCTCAACCTACTTGTTTTGATGAAGATGCAAAGCAAAAGGAATGGGTAGATGCAACGAATAATGAAATTGAAGCTATTGAAAGAAACAATACATGGGATTTAGTTGATCTCCCTGCAGATAAAAAAGTAATAGGTGTTAAATGGGTTTATAAAACAAAACTGAATGAGAAAGGAGAGATTGATAAATAGAAAGCAAGTTTAGTTGCGAGAGGTTTTTCACAACAACCTGGCATTGATTATGGTGAAACTTTTGCACCTGTAGCAAGATTGGATACTGTTCGTTTTGTTTTGGCCATTGCAACACAAAATAAGTGGCATATTTATCAAATAGATGTAAAGTCTGCTTTTCTAAATGGAGTATTAAATGAAGAAGTGTATGTGTGCCAGCCACCTGGATTTGAAGTCAAAGGACAAGAGCATCAAGTGTACAAATTGAAGAAAGCATTGTATGGTTTGAAGCAAGCTCCACAAGCTTGGTACAGTAAAATTGATTAGTATCTACTCAAAGATGGTTTTAGTAGGAGCAACAATGAGCCTACTTTATATATCAAGGTAAATCAACAAGGTAAAATTTTTATTCTATGTCTTTATGTTGACAACATGATCTACACAGGAAACATGATGTTAGATGAATTTAAAGCAGCCATGAAAAGTGAGTTTGAAATGACAGATCTAGGATTAATGAAGTATTTCTTAGGCATTGAAGTAGAACAATCTAATCATGGTATATGTATTAGTCAATAGAAATATGTTGTTGATATTTTTAAAAAGTTTAAGATGGAAAAGTGTGAACTTGCTGACACTCCTATTGCTATTGGCACAAAATTAAGCAAGGAAGATTTGGGCACAGTAGTTAATTTTACTTTGTATAAACAACTTCTTGGTAGTCTAATGTATCTTACTGCTACAAGACCTGACATAGCATTCGCAACAAGTTACATTTCCAGGTTTATGGAATCTCCTAAGGATTCTAATTGGAAAGTTGGTAAAAGAATCTTAAGATACATTGCAGGTACAACCACTTATGGTTTGTGGTACACAGCTTCACCAGATAGTATGCTCACAGGTTACACAGATAGTGATTATGCAGGCAGTATAGATGACAGAAAAAGCACTTCAGGATATGCTTTTCTCTTTGGCAAGAATTTGATTTCATGGGCATCCAAGAAGCAGCCCATAGTTTCTATCTCTTCTGCAGAAGCAGAATACGTAGCAGGAACAATGGCAGCATGTCATGCAGTTTGGCTTAAACGACTTTTGATGGATTTTGGATATACAACAAAAGAACCTGTTTTGGTTTTTTGTGATAATAATTCTATCATTTCCTTGTCAAAGAACAATGTATTTCATCAGAAAAGCAAACATATTGACACTTGATTTCACTTCATTCGTGAACTTGTCAAAGGTGGTGACATTTCTCTCAAGTTTTGTGGTTCTAAAGAACAACTAGCTGATATCTTCACCAAGCCTTTGGGAAGAGATGTTTTTCAGTATCAACGTCAAAATCTAGGCATAGTTAATAATGTAACTCTCGAGATTAAGAGGGAGTGTTAGAAATAAATAATTAATCTAGTATTTTAGATGTTTAGTTTGATGTTTAGTTGTAGACAATTTTCAAACTGTTGTATTTAGTTGATCAACTGTAAATGGTCCAATGTATGCTATTTAATACATTAATAAAAGATCAACTGTAGCATTCTCAATGCATTATATTTTGCATTCTTCTTTCTATATTATTTTCAAATAGAAGCACAGGTTACAAGTAAGCATTAATACATTTCAACCCTTCGTTTTATATTATTCTTATGTTTCACAACCAAAAATAAAACGTGAATCTTGTCATTTCGTTTCATATTATTCTTATATTTCACAATCAAAAATAGAACGTGAATCTTGTCATTTTTTAGCAAGAGATAGTGTGTTGGGTATGATCCTTGGCAGTAGCAGTGTATATGCGTCGAGCTTATCCCGATTGTAGATTCTTCTACCATCGGTCTACGTGTCGAAGGGCCCATCGGGTTCCGTTGCCTTTCATTTCGTTGCATCCCAGCCTTCTCCATGCCCATGACTATGGGTCGATGATGTGCCTCATTAGCCCTCCGCCCTTTCGGGTGACTTGTAGTGCAGTCTGTATTCATGGCACCTGACATTAGCATCACATCTATCCATCAATCAATCTACGAACTGAAAATTCCAAGGCTGCGCTTTCTCCTTTCCTCAGGCCATAATAAGCGTCTCGACTCTCCATCCTGTCGAGAGACCTGCCGCATATCTGAAGAAGCACTTTCCAGAAAATTCAATAGAGCCTGAGAGTGTGAACAGAGCGTGAGAGCCTGAAAGGTAGCAGCTTGTATCTCAAGTTATAGGGTATGTAAGCATTTTGTGTCTCACAGATTGTTTTGATCAAAGATTTGTAGTTCGAATTGCAGTTATCATTCACAAGTCGAACCTTTTTGTTTCAAGCTTGCTTCATAACTTTCACTTATGCGAAAAATACCCTCACACCTGAGGTATTTTCCATTCCCCTTTAGTTATCTATGTACATTCATTAGGTTTTAAAAATTTCTTTCCTTTCATTTATAAATGTTCATAACTATTCAAAACGTAAATTAGAACCAGTCTGCACTATTCAAAACGTAAATGCCAACAAGTTAGATTATTATTTTTTTATTATAAAAAATAAGCATATCCAGAAACACTCAGAGCAGTGTCACGACTTAGTCGAAGAGTTCAAGCATGCAGGTCTCTTCCATGGTTTTGTTTCTTTCCTTTGCATCCGCGTAACTCCTCCGAACGAATTATATTGAGGACCAGCAATATAAACCAGAACAATGGGCTTTGGATCTCAATATTTATATTCTAATGATAAATCTATTCCCGGAACCGGGTAAACTGCGAGTTATCTTGCTTCCTCTACCTTCATTACGAGGTAAACTTTGCTATCACTCATCATAAAAACCAATTGCGAACGAAGAAAAGTAATCAGTGTGGTTTAGGGCCCTAATGGGATCAGTTGGAATTGAAACTCGATTGATAACTGAAAAAACAACCGGACGATGCCTCTGTTCACCACTTCCTATATTGTTGGTTCAACTGGATAGAGATCTGTTCAATCTGAGTATGGGTTTTAAACTCTGAGTATGGGTCTTAAACTAGTTTTGAGTAAACGAGATAAACAGTATTCACATTTTTCCCACCCTGGCTTTCGCTTACACTGAGTTCATTGTGCGAGCTAATATAACGTCTTCCTTACCACGCCTGGAATTTCACATTTATGCTCCCTGTCAAACCAAAATTTGTGTGATTGGCTCTACTGCACTTATGTGGGTTGTTCACTAGTGTGGCTATTGAACCACAATGCCATTGTAGCCCATCCATGATCCGGAGGTTTATACGCTGCCTTTTTGTCAACCAAGTTGAAGTAAGAGTCAGAGATTTAGTCTTATGGGGTCGGTTGTCAAATCTCGTGACGTTGTTGTGTATTTCATACCCGTCATTTAAGTTTTCATAAAATTCATTAATGTCAATTTTTTTTTTATAATTTCCTAGTTATAATTTTTTTTTTTAAATTTATTTATATAATTTTCTAAAAATTATAATTTAAATATAAAACATTATAATGGAAACTAAAATAATTAATTTTATAATCAAAACATAAATTTAAAAATAAACTCTTTTAATAAAAAAGATATGAAATATGAACTAAAATAATTAAAACTTATAAAAATAGTGAAGAAATAGAGATGAAATTCAACATAAAATATAATTTTATTTATATTAATGATACAAAAATAAATTTTAAGATATTTACTATTAAAAATAGCTGAAACCTATTTGCCCGACCATTTGCACCGATCGGACGACCGGTGATGTCGGACGTGACCGCTCACGCGGGTCGTCCAATCAGTACAAATGATCGGTTCACTAGTTTACTCCTTAAAAATATTTATGTGAATAGGCTTTTTTATTTGAGATTTGGGGTGTACTATGATTTATGCATTTTCATTTATGGACTAGAATGAGACTAGTATTTGGAAATAAACNATATATATATATATATATATATATATATATATATAAAAGTTATCGCTGCTGCATCACTACAGTTATCCATTCAAACTATATAAGTGTGCTTGTTTTATAATATCTAAAATTAAATTTTAAAGATATTTGCTGATAAAAAATTGTATATAAAGAAATATCTCAAAAAATTATATAAATCATCATTGAACATAATTATATACTCATTATAAACAAATTAAAAAATTCATCTACTATGTTAAAATGTATTTTTAAATAAAACTAAATTTTCACTTTAAAACATATATATTCTTGTACTATGCTTGAAAATTTTAGCAAAATATTTTAAAAATTTTGGTTGTTATAACCAAATACTTTAATTAATTTACAAAATAATTATATTAAAAAACAAAATTTATCACATTTTAAAGTAAAAAAATCAATTGAATCATACTAAACCAACATCCACCCAAACCAATATCCATTACCAAACTTAAAACTTCAAACCAATATCCATTACCAAACTTAAAACTTCAAACCAATATCTATTACCTAATTTAAATATCCAAAAAATTTAATTGAGAATTCATTACCAAACTTAAATCTCCAAACCATTTCATTGAGAATTCAATGAAATCTAGAAACCCATCCCAAAAATGTCATCAAATATTCCTTACTCAACTTAAATCTCCAAAACAATTTTATTGAGAATTCAATGAAATCGAAAAACCCACCCCAAGATCAGAAGATCACGAACGGTTGAAGGAAAGAATACAAGAATAGAGGATCACTGATTCACATCTTTGGAGAACTGAAGAAGAGTGAATTGGTTGTTGAAAGTGAAAGTGAGGTGTATGTAAAAAACCAATTTTAAATTTTTTTAAAACCTTCAATATCCAGCTCAGCCTTTCTTTAATGATGAGAAAGAATTGAAAAAAAAACAAGTCATAACAGCTATCCACCACCATTGAAAGCATGGTACTGATTATTGATCTGAAACTAGTGAAGAGGCCAAAGATCCAACCCCATACGACGAAAGATCCTTATATCCCGTATAAAATAAAACGGGTTCATGAATACAATTTTCACTAGGGATCCAATAAGCTTTATTAATTTAAAAATTATCCATAACACAACTTGTTTGAGCAATGATTCCATTCCAACGCAACAACGTTGAAGAAACCCCCAAGAAACCCCCATGTATTCCTCCATACTAATTTTGGATCAAACTATACTTTACAATTTAAATAGTATATATTTTAAAATTTGAATTTTTGTCTTTTCATAATTTTTTTTAGTTATTTTGATTATGATATTATTTGAAAATTTGAATTTTGTTTTTTCATAATTTAATTATTTTAATTATTATATATTTAAAAAATTATTATTATATATTAAAAAAAAAAAATGTATCCAAATAATTAATATATATATTAAAAAATAATAAATTTATTTTAAATTATTTTAATTTATTCTAAGCTGTCTTTAACTTGTCCATCTCATTCGAAGCTTTATATAATAAGTAGGGCAGTTCTACGTATATAATTAAGCACCTTTGTTTAGAGATGTTGAAATCGCGTTTTCCATTCCCTTAAATAATATAAAGGAATCCCGAATTAAATAAGAATAGGAGGGAACCTACGATAATCCCAAACACTTCACATCATGGTGGGAGGGAAGAGTTTTAAGACCTAAGCAATGGCTTTGGAAGTAAAAAAAAGAAAGGCAATATGATTGAACCGATCATTCTGACCCCTCATGAAGGTCCCTAAGGGAATTATATTAAGCCATCAAAAAGACAAGCCATGTATTATTATTAGTTGCCATGTATTATTATTAGTTTGTCATTGTTGGATGGTGAAAATATTTAACTCCATTCAACAAAGAAATTTTATTTGTTGACTATAAATTATGCATTTCTTTGTGAGTTTAAGTTGATTAAATAAAACCTAAAAAACTTGTCTAAGTTGATAAGTCCACCCACAATTATTAAAAAAAATATATGCAAAACTTGTATAAGTGGATGCACTAGGTAGTCGATAAGTCTACCCACAATTATAAAAGAACAAAATATGAAATGTTAGAGAAATCTCTATGGAATGGATTTTTTATACATTTTTTATTCACTTTTTATTGACTTTGTGATTTATTTAACGAGTTAGAAATTTATCAACTAAATGTATAAGTCTACTTAAATTTTAATTTTGTTTATAATTATAAAATGTGAAAATCTAAGTGTATCACAATTTTCCAAAACCAAATGTGTTTTTTCTTTTTACTAAGAATATTTTTATTTATAAAACAAGATATGTTCTTCCATTGGTTGTTCGCCTCATTATGTCTGATTACAGCGCTAACATGATGGATACATCAAGTGAGGCTCTTATATAACAATGTGTAGCCACATGGGGATTTGAACCCGAGACCTTTTGCTCACAACTTACAACACTCGATCACTTGAGTTAGCCCACGAGGGTTATAAAACAAGATATATATATATATAAGTTGTGTAAGTATTGTCAAGGATACAATGGCATGTTAGTGGGGCTAGATGGATTTCATTTCATTTATCTGGGTTCAATTCCGTTGAGACATGTTCTGGTTTGAATGTCCGACTAACGGTTTGCTCGACCTATCATCCACGGAAGTGAAAACGTTTGTTGAGATTTCTTGCAAATGTTTGAGCTTTTCTTGATTCCTTCACAATAATAAGAAAGTGGTTTTTCCACATAAAAAAAATTGTGTAAAGAAAACAACTCATATATTTCTATGAAAATTAATTAAGATAATCATATTTTTAATATAATATATTCAATATTTATAAAATTAAAAAAATAAATACTATAATATTTTTTTTAAATAGTATGAAGATATTCATTATTTAATATAAAAACTATAATTTTAAAGTTGTCTAAGCAAAACAAATCATTAATACATCATATTTTATATAATTTATTTAATATTTATAATTTTAAAAATAAATAATATAATAATTCATTTAAATTTAATTTAATTTTTATTTATAAAATA
>LPNX010844343.1:0-12885 GCA_001517045.1 Pseudotsuga menziesii | reverse complement strand
CATTGTGAAAACAAGAGATTGTTGAATGCATGTATGATTGAAATGAAATGTGTGTATTTGCTTAAAGTAAATTGTGAATGCTGGAATAGTTAATTCCCTACCCAGGAATGGACATGAAGGAGCTCATGTGCCTGTTTGGGAAAGGCATGAAAAATATGAAAGTTTCCTTAATGGAACTTGGACTGTCATGCCAATGGGGTAATTAACTAACCGATTTTAATTCCTATGCTATGCTTGGTCTGATAGACTTCAATGGTGCATTTCACAGGTGAGAAAAGTGAAACCAGGTGGTGCACATTGATTATGACAACAGATCAAAAGTTGTTGGACTTAGTTGGAAGTCTCCTTCAAGTGATTGCCAAGACCCAAGAGAATCTTGGGGAGATGTTCGAGATACAGAAAAGGCAGAGTGAAATGAACCACCAGATTTTGCAAGACTCTATTGGTTTGCAAAGGGAGGTGAAAAGCCTTTTGGGAGCAATCGGCAAAGGAGAGGAAGGTGGATCAGCATTGGTACAATCGTCCAAGCTACCCGATAAGAAACGGTCCAGGCATGAAGACTCAAAGGAAATTGAGCAGGTAAAGATGAAGCAGCCAGTGAAATGCTGGAGATGCGGAGGACATCATTTACGTCGGGACTGCCCAATGAGGGAACATGATGAAGGCAATAGCCGCAAAGTTCCTAGACTTCGAGATCAGCAAGAAGCTGAGAACCAGCAGGAAAAGTCCATGGAAGCCGAGAGGCTTGGTCGTGAACGTTCAAAGTAGATGATTGAACGTGGAACAGATCTGCAATTTTGTAATTTTGATGTGCAGTTGTATATGTATTGTATATATGTAATGGAACACCGAGGACGATGTTATTCCAAGGGGGAGGGGAATGTAATGTCCCCGGTTTTGACCTCGTTCGCATGATGTATATATTGTAATTAATCGTGGTGAGGAGCTCAAGGAAAAAGCCCCACCATCGATTTTGTTGTCTATGTTTTGGCAATAGGGATAATTGCCGATGGTACACTGTGCAATAAGGCACATTATAATTTGGCATCATGTAAATGCGCACATCAAATAAACTAAAACCACAAACAGCTATGACAGTGCAACGTTGAATGAAAAGGGCATGGTTCCAAAGGATAAGGGGTGGGGGATGTCAAACCTTGGTTTATGGGGGAAAAAACCCATGTTTGTCACCTTGTTGATTTTCCATCTTCCCTTGTCAACCTCTTTAATGTTTTGTTGGGAAACTGAGGAGTAATGGCTGCTGGTGGTTGAGGCAGTTAATGCCTTTGGGAGTGGGGTGGCAGGACTGTCAGTCCTTTGCCCACCTGCCCACTCCACTCACGTTTTAATTTCTTCTCCCTCACGCACTCTTCCCTGGTCAGTTCACACTCACCACGATTTTGGTCTCACGCAGGAATTTTCTTCCTCTCCACGAGTTGCTAAACGCTCAGGCACTTGCAATTCGCGTCCTCCTGACTGCTATGCATTCTCATGCAGAGAATTTGCCTCCCGTTTTCTCATTTTCATGCAGAGGAGTTTCCTGGGTTTTACCCACGTCATTTTCCTCCACGGATTGGTGAATGGAGTGGCTGAATCCTTTCCCCATGGGTCGGATTGTGGGTTCTGCGTTGATTATTACCCATGCCCAGGCTGGGAGTCTGTAAATTCGTTTCCAGCGTGGTCTGTGTGAGTCTTCCCGTGGCTCAATTGCCTTGGACGAACTGTTGATTTCACCCATATTGTGTGGGCTATGGTGCTCAAATTCATTCTAGGCCACTGTGGATTCCCAATATGTCGGTTGAGTTTCCCTGTTTTGGACTGTGCATAGTTGCCATCGTTTTCATTGTGAAATTGGGTTGTTGTTGTTACCCTAGTTTGGGTGTTGTTGCTGAGTTGTTTTGGCCATGATAGGGCCAAGAACAACTCCGTATTGCCCTGTTTAAGCTGTGATAGCTAAGTAATTGCCTAAGTGCAATGGTTATTCTTCGGACTGTGCTAGCTTGGCTTGTCTATTGAAAGCCTGTGAAACCCAGCTGTGTCGCTTTGTTGTTTATGTCCCCTTGGCTATGTATAAGCCTGCAATTGACCCTTATTCCGGAGGAATCATGCCCATCTCGGGGGTGGCAGCGTTGCTGAGAGACTGATGAGCACACTGGCCTATCGTTGGGTGGAACGTTGCAGCGACGTAGCTGGTTGCGGGTGAATTCTTCATTGAAAGATAAGTACTGCTGTTTACTGCATCTCTGTAATTTATATTGATTGCAAATGCTGGAATGTCTATGTTTTCTTTCGCTGATTGTTTGAAGGACTGTGCATCCTTGGATGATGAATTATGCATCTGTGTATGCTTGTAAGTTTTAGTTTCAGCATTTGATTTCTGTTTTATGTTCATGGGCTATTTGCCCGGCTGTGTTTTCATGTTCGTCGCGTCCTCTTCGCTGGTTGAGGGATGGGGACGTGATAGAGTGGTATCAGAGTGCTGGGTTGCAGCAGTGGGCCTCTATGGGCCAAGAAGAACGAACTGATAGAGGTGTATCTTCTTCTGCCCAGCTGAACCAGTGGAAGACTGTAAAAATGTAAAATTTTGTTTAAGTGTTGAGCGGTCGGACCACTGGAGGAAGTGGAATTCCGCCGTTGCGGAAGGGTTGGAGAAGTGGACTTCCACTGTTGCATAAGGATTGGTGAAGTCCCTCGACCGACGTTGCGGACGGCGAAGTGATCTACGTCCGACGTAAGAATCATCCAACTTTCGATGCAGAGAGTGTTCCGACAGCCGACGTGCGAGAAGAAAGCTCAAAATTTTGCCTAAGTATTGGAACAGTCGGAAGGTTTCGTGAAGTCCCTATCCGCCGTTGCGGAAGAGGGGATGAAGTTAACTTCCTCCATTGCGGAAGAATTCTAGAAGTGCCGCCGTTGCGGACGGCGAAGCAATCTCGCATCCGACTCGAGATCCGTCCGATCGCCGATGCCGTAGAAAGATTTAAAATTCGGCTAAGTATGGAACGGTCGGGCCATTGAAGGAAGTGAACTTCCACCGTTGCGGAAGAATTGGTAAAGTCTCCTGTCCGCCGTTGCGGATGGCGAAGCAATCCTGCATCCGATTGCTGACGAAGAAGAAATTTTGGAGAATCGAAAATTTGGCTAAGTGTTGGAGAAATCGGAAGGGAGAGTTGTCCGACGTCCGATGTTCTGAGAGTTGTCCGACGTCCGATGTTCCGAGAGTCAGCCGACGTCCGACGTAAGTGCTAATCAGAAGAGCCGACGAAGTGGGCGTTCACCGTTGCGGGCGAACTGATGAAGTTTCCATCCGCCGTTGCGCAAGCCCAAATGGTTAAGTCTTCCGATGGGAGATTCCCAGGATCGTCGACACGTCAAAAAGGGTTAAGGCTCAAGGATAGTTCACCGATCGGAAGAGTTAACGAAGTAGACATCCACCGTTGCGGATGAAAAGCGGTCCAGCATCCGATGTGAAGTCAGTCGATACGTCGGAAGGGTTGAAACTCCCGGAGAGCCGCCGTTGCGGAAGGTTAGAGCTTCCAGAGAGCCGATTCGACGGAAGGGATAATGGTCCGAGAGCCGATACGGCGGAAGGGAGATTGGTTGGAGAGTTGATTCAGCGGACGGGATAAGGCTTCTGAAGAGCCGATTCTGCGACTGTGAGATCGGTTTGGGAGCCGATTAGAGAGACAGCCGACAGCCAATTAGAGAGACAGCCGACAGCCGATTCTGCACAGGGAAAATTTGTGTTTTCGGTGGGGTTTTCCCAGCAGATTTTGACTGTTTCTCAGTGAAATTTTGAGCCGTTTTTTAGTGAATTTCAGGGTTGAGAAGGAGAAAAATGGCAGTGAGCTAATGCGCCAGATTGCGCAAAAACCAATGATTTACAAAAAAAAAAAAAAAAAGAGGGCGCTGCCCTCGACCCGCCCTGCAGTGGCGGAAGCCACAAAGGGGCAAAACCCCCTGACCCCCGTCGTCCCCTGAGACAGGCGTTCTTGTGAGAAGGAAAATCCTGTGTTTTGGGCAAGACTTTGAATCAGAGGGATTTTCACAAAGGACAAGAAGGATGCCAAAAATGCAGCTGCCAAAATGGTTCTGAGATCATTAGGAGAATGTGGAAACTCTACATTGCAGTGGTGTAAAATGACAAGATTGGTAAAGGTCTTCATTCTTGGAAGTGGTGTGGTTTTCACATCTGAGGTCGGAATGATGCGTGTGAATAGGTGTTGGAAAGCTTATCCAGCAAGGAACAAGGATAAGTGACCAACATCTGAGCATGAAGCAACAACGTGCTAATGATGGCTGTTGTTATCAAATGGACAAATCTGGACAGTTGCATGCCTAGGGGCAGCAAGGACTATGAAGTCAACCAACTGCTGTGTGGAAAAGGAATTCCATGAGAAGATGAGGGGTTTGAAAGGGAAGTTTTCATTAGACCCTATCTAGCTGATTATGACTACATTTCCTAAGTTTATGCTTGAATTGCATGAGGATATGAATCGCATGCATAGGACATTGCATGATTGGTAAGAATATTGAAAAATATATATATGTTCTGTATGAACCACTAATGATAATCACTGTTTTGATATTGGCATTAGTGGACAAACCAACGATGACATGGACCCGGATGAATATGTTGATGATGCTGATGAATGAGACCAGCAACCCTATAAAGAAGGGGATAAGGCAACGAGTCCATAACAAAAGTTGGTGAGCAAATTCTGCAATCTCTTGCAAAGGACCACCACACTGGTCATGGAAAGGGTGTAAGTACGACCCATGCAGGTAAGAGTTTGCTTATGACAGATTCCATGGATTGGTCCAAGTAAGAGACCTCATACCATGTGAATGTTGGAATGTAGAAAGGTGTCATGCCTATACATGTTAATGATATTGATTATAGTAATGCATTCTATATGAGGTAGTCATGGTTAGGCCATGGTATGGTTGAATGCATAGTATTCCTGAATCAATGCAAGGTAGCGTTGAATGGACATGCATTAAGAAGATTTTATGAATCTTGTTGTTATGCATTGAATGTGTGCATATGAAGGGTGTGAGTGACTGATTGCCTAAGTAAAGGTGCAATGTTGTGATGTATGGCATGAATGCATTGAGACGAATGCATGTGATAGTATGAATAACTAACAGCTGGAATGATGAATTAATGATGATTCTGAAACTGTTTCGAAGGCTGTTATGAATGTAGGATAGTCATGATCAATTGGCTGCCAGAAATTCTCTATTGAAGAGCAAGGTGGTATGAATGATACGCCTGTGAAGTAAGGGTATCTAAACTTTCATTTAGTTGCATGAATGATATGACTATACCTTGCAATGTTAGCATGATAATGATTGCACAAAGTAAATGAGCTTTGAGAACACTGATGTGACTAACCTTTGAAGTATTTGAATTTTATAAATTCTGAAAATGCTTCAGTGATGGTTGTAGCAATGAGATAGTATATGCATCCATACTTACCAAGTGTTTGGTTGATTGAAGCTTATGTTTCAGGTAGATTATTTTGATAATGGCATTGAGAGGTAAGACCCTGACCAATTCCAGAATCCACCATGTGAAAGAGCTTGTTAAAATTTGAATTGTGAATTTCAAATATTGCTGACAACTACTAGTCAGTATTGGCTTGCATAAGCTTGTGTTTGGTTGTTTGAAGTTTATGTTCAGGTATATTACTTCAAACATGACAGTGAGAGGTAAGTTCCTGACCACTGCCAGAATCTACCATTTATGAGAAAAAGTCTCATGGTTGTGAAAATTAGTTCGTACGTGTTGTTAAATTCGAACTGTGGATTTCGGATTTAAGAGGTACTAACGGCTACTAATCATTGTTGGCTTGTGTGAGATTGTGTCAGGAGGGACACATGCATTGTGAAAACAAGAGATTGTTGAATGCATGTATGATTGAAATGAAATGTGTGTATTTGCTTAAAGTAAATTGTGAATGCTGGAATAGTTAATTCCCTTCCCAGGAATGGACATGAAGGAGCTCATGTGCCTGTTTGGGAAAGGCATGAAAAATATGAAAGTTTCGTTAATGGAACTTGGACTGTCATGCCAATGGGGTAATTAACTAAGTGATTTTAATGCCTATGCTATGCTTGGTCTGATAGACTTCAATGGTGCATTTCATAGGTGAGAAAAGTGAAACCAGGTGGTGCACATTGATTATGACAGCAGATCAAAAGTTGTTGGACTTAGCTGGAAGTCTCCTTCAAGTGATTGCCAAGACCCAAGAGAATCTTGGGGAGATGCTTGAGATACAGAAAAGGTAGAGTGAAATGAACCACCAGATTTTGCAAGACTCTATTGGTTTGCAAAGGGAGGTGAAAAGCCTTTTGGGAGTAATCGACAAAGGAGAGGAAGGTGGATCAGCATTGGGACAATCGTCCAAGCTACCCGATAAGAAACGGTCCAGGCACGAAGACTCAAAGGAAATTGAGCAGGTAAAGATGAAGCAGCCAGTGAAATGCTGGAGATGCGGAGGACATCATTTACGTCGGGACTGCCCAATGAGGGAACATGATGAAAGCAATAGCCGCAAAGTTCCTAGACTTCGGTTCTCAGCAAGAAGCTGAGAACCAGCAGGAAAAGTCCATGGAAGCCGAGAGGCTTGGTCGTGAACGTTCAAAGTAGATGATTGAACGTGGAACAGATCTGCAATTTTGTAATTTTGATGTGTAGTTGTATATGTATTGTATATATGTAATGGAACACCGAGGATGGTGTTATTCCAAGGGGGAGGGGAATGTAATGTCCCCGGTTTTGACCCCGTTCGCATGATGTATATATTGTAATTAATCGTGGTGAGGAGCTCAAGGAAAAATCCCCACCATCGATTTTGTTGTCTATGTTTTGGCAATAGGGATAATTGTCAATGGTACGCTGTGCTATAAGGCACATTATAATTTGGCATCATGTAAACGCGCACATCAAATAAACTAAAACCACAACCAGCTACGGCAGTGCAACGTTGAATGAAAAGGGCATGGTTCCAAAGGATAAGGGGTGGGGGATGTCAAACCTTGGTTTATGGGGGGAAAAACCCATGTTTGTCACCTTATTGATTTTCCATCTTCCCTTGTCAACCTCTTTAATGTTTTGTTGGGAAGCTGAGGAGTAATGGCTGCTGGTGGTTGAGGCAGTTAATGCCTTTGGGAGTGGGGTGGCAGGACTGTCAGTCCGTTGCCCACCTGCCCACTCCACCCACCTTTTCCATTCTTCTCCCTCACGCACTCTTCCCTAGTCAGTTCACACTCACCACGATTTTGGTCTCACGTAGGAATTTTCTTCCTCTCCATGAGTTGCTAAACGCTCAGGCATTTGCAATTCTCATCCTCCTGACTGCTGTGCATTCTCACGCAGAGAATTTCCCTCCCGTTTTCTCATTTTCGCGCACAGGAGTTTCCTGGGTTTTACCCACGTCGTTTTCCTCTACGGATTGGTGAATGGAGTGGCTGAATCCTTTCCCCATGGGTCGGATTGTGGGTTTTGCGTTGATTATTACCCATGCCCAGGCTGGGAGTCTGTAAATTCATTTCCAGCGCGGTCTGTGTGAGTCTTCCCATGGCTCAATTGCCTTGGACGAACTGTTGATTTCACCCATGTTGTGTGGGCTGTGGTGCTCAAATTCGTTCTGGGCCACTGTGGATTCCCAATATGTCGGCTGAGTTTCCCTGTTTTGGACTGTGCATAGTTGCCATTGTTTTCATTGTGAAATTGGGTTGTTGTTGTTACCCTGGTTTGGGTGTTGTTGCTGAGTTGTTTTGGCCACGATAGGGCCAAGAACAACTCCGTATTGCCCTGTTTAAGCTGTGACAGCTAAGTAATTTCCTGAGTGCAATGGTTAGTCTTCGGACTGTGCTGGCTTGGCTTGTCTGTTGAAAGCCTATGAAACCCAGCTGTGTCGGTTTTTTGTTTATGTCCCCTTGGCTATGTATAAGCCTGCAATTGACCCTTATTCCGGAGGAATCATGCCCAGCTCGGGGGTGGCAGCGTTGCTGAGAGACTGATGAGCAAGCTGGCCTATGGTTGGGTGGAACGTTGCAGCGACGTAGCTGGTTGCGGGTGAATTCTTCATTGAAAGATAAGTACTGCTGTTTACTGCATCTCTGTAATTTATATTGATTGTAAATGCTGGAATGTCTATGTTTGCTTCCGCTGATTGTTTGAAGGACTGTGCATCCTTGTATGATGAATTATGCATCTGTGTATGCTTATAAGTTTTAGTTTCAGCATTTGATTTCTGTTTTATGTTCATGGGCTATTTTCCCGGCTGTGTTTTCATGTTCGTCGCGTCCTCTTCGCTGGTTGAGGGATGGGGACGTGACACATAAGAATGGAGTCAAAAGAGATCAGTGTGCTTGCATGTGTTTGGAATAAATGTTTTGCGATTGCATCTTGGTATGTTTTAAGTTAAAATTGGAGTATGAGTTGTTTAAATTAGGCTTAAGGGGGACTCCAGATATACCTGAGAGTACTTGGAGTATGTCCAAAACAAAGCCTATACGGCTACCCGCAAGGAATATGTGGGCTGAAATGGAGTCTCTGGAGCTGTGTTCGTAATGCACCCATTAGGGTGTGACAGAGATCGGCGTCCCGAGGTCACTTTTCAGTAGGTTCCCGCTTCCTTTGTGTATTTTGCCACCGTAAAGGTTTGATCGAGGTGTTGGATTTTCACCTAATGGTTTGTTAATTGGGGAAGGTGAGTCCTAATTATGCTAGTCACCCAAGTGCTTTTGATACAGCTTGACTGATTAGATGAACCGCAGCCAAGTGCAGAGCATACACACTAGAGTCTTGTAAATTTTAATAAGTTTTAAAAGATGTGTTCTTGCTTAAAAGAAAAGCCTCCAAGAACCTCTTTCGATCCAAGTGGATCTCAATCGGGGAATCAAGGAGGGGTTAATTTTAAAATGGTGATAAACAAAAGATGAGAAAATAACACAACTACACAAATGCGGTTTTCTGATTAATCCTACCACGAATCTCTTTGCCCTTGCAGGTCACTCGAGAAATCGTGGGGTAAGTATTATGATTACTTTTGAAAATAAGATATGGAATATGGAATTAACAACAAGATAAAATATACTACCCTACCAATCAAATAAATTCTAGTAAAAGGAAATAAGCAGAAAAAGACGAAAAAGGCACCGACACGAATCCCCCCAGGGGGGATGGAGAATGGGCTCGAAAGAGCCTATTCAAAGGATGATTTTATTACAGAGGTTACAATATCAAAGCACTGATAAAACAGAGCTTTCTTGGTCCTTATACAGGCTGAAACCAAGATATTACAGTTTATGCAAAACAATTACAAATTATGTGACAAAAGAGAGCCCCCTGGGGGGATTTGAGCGCTCCAAAAGCCACTTTAGACAGCAGCTTATTTTCTTCTCTGTAATACCTGCTAAATGACATCAAGTGAATTAGAATAACAAATGCCCCAAATCACTTCAAGAGTGCCTTTGGGTCAGCCTACTTTATCTCAAAAAATTAATGAAATTAAACTAGCTAAACCGACGAAAAAGGAACCAAGGAAAGCAAGCTTTCCTTGGGATCTTGGCCTGCTGTTTGTGCAGCCAATTAACAGCACTAATATTTCAGAATATTGAAATTATTGAACAGCAAATGAAACTACCTTAACAGCAAGCTATGAATTTTTCAATAAACTACTTGCGAAACTAAGGCAATTTAGCTAGATCTCTTGAATTTGAACTTTATGTGCACAATGAAACTAAGAGCTAGAAATTTAAAGGGATCTTGCTAATTAGATCTATGTATGTTTTTCTTTATGAGATAGATCATATTTAAAAAGAAACCTTAAAGTAACCAGTTTGAGGAAAGTTTAATAATTTTTAAAGGAGGAAGAGATAGAAAGAGTGTTTGAAGCCTGGAAATGTTGGGCTTTGGATTCCGCTTTGGTGGAACACCGAGGGACTATGTCATTCATAAGATACTAAAGATGAGGAAGATTCAAACCAGATCAACCTCTTCTGCCAGCAAGATCATCTGCAACTTAAAAATCCTTGCACAAACAGATGGTTAAAACATAGGTGCTGTCGAAAGGGATGATTGGAAAGCATGCAATTAAACTTAAAATACATACAAATCCAATAGATCTAGAACAAGCAGTAGTAAGAGAATAAATCAAACTAGAATAAACTCTTACCCTAACAGGAGGGAGCTCTCTCCTTCAAGGCCAACAATTAACCAGCAAAGCAATGATAAACAAAAGCAGATTATACCTCATAAGCATTTGACAATCAACATCCACACATGAAGAGCATTACACCATATATATTGCCTTCAAAGCTTCTTTATTCCAGAATGAAAAAATAATACAGCACAATAGAAACAGCACCTCAATCCCAGTTCTAACTAGCTTGGAAGAGGAGGCTGTGCCTGGATATATACAATTTACAGGCCATCCAGCCCAGGGGGGGCGCAATTACTCATGGAATCAAGTGAAATCAACTGATGGAGATTCCATCAATGCCTGATCTGTGTCTAGCTGAGCCAGATCTGAGTCTCGCTGAGTGCAACTGTCAATCGGGGGGCTGATCTGACAAACACCTCAACCTGTTGACTGAAGAATCCACCAAAAATCATCCAGTTGAGCCAAAAACATGTTGAAGAGAGAGAGAGGGCGAAATTCTCCATAAAGGATGCTCAAGATCAACTTTGGATCTGATTTGATCATCTCCTTCAGTCAAGGATTTGTCAGATCCAGTCAATCAAATCAAATCGGCTGAGAATCCATTGATTTATTGATTTTGGATTTGCTCCATTATTCATCAATTTATTAATTAAAATAATCAATAATTGATTTTTGTGGCTTTCTGACCTGAGTGATGGAAAGTCACTCAAAACTAGGAAATAGTGGGTCCATGGGTTTACATGGTGCTCTTAGCTTGAAAATGAGCACCTACATGACTGAAACCGATTATTTGGCCCACTTTTATTACAGACTCAATTTTTCCAATTAAACTATTAAAAAATAGCCTAAGTTTTGGAAAAATTAAAATTTAATAAAAAACACTGAAAAAATTAAAAAATTGAAAAACACCTAGGGGGACTTAGACATGTTCATATGACTCAAAAATGATGTCTAGCATGCTTACACATTGACACATGGACTCTAATAACCTCGATAGGCACAAATGCCAAGCCGATCACCCCAACTTTGGAGGTATGGAGTGAAAAACTTAGAAATTATCAGTCGTTTATTCAACAACCAATAATAACCAAGGGAAAAAACACCCTGGGCTGATTGGATTGACACATGAAATCTAAGAGACCGAGTCTTTTACAGACACTATCATGCTAGAACATTTATTACAACTCCCCATGGGGTATGAACATGTGATATGATACAACAAGCACTTCCCAAAAGTACTTCCATAGGTCTTTTGAAGTCCGAACAAGTTAACCCTGTCCGGTTCACTGGGCTCACTTGATAAAAACCACTAAGTACAACTTAGGTGGTAACATTCTGGCTCCAACTGTGGGACATGTGCTCGATCTGGTCTTTAAGGCAAGGAGAGGATGCGAGAACACCAGAATCTCTGGTTTATATACCCTGTAAAAACATCTCAACTTGACAAGAAAAACCTTAGTAGCACAAGTTTTATAAAAAACCAAATGAACCATTAAGCTGATTTATTTAAACAAAATAAATGTAACTAACTAAAAGAAGCAAAGTTTTATTATAGCTAAAAATAGAAATGCGGAAAGTAAATGCTCTCTTTCAAGTAGATTATTTTCCTACTCTAAGCATGATATAAAAAGGGTTAAGTGTAATCATAAATCCAATGTAACCACCTAAGCATTTTATTGACATAAAAAAAAATTTCCTTGTCTTTGGTTACCAGCCAAAGTAAGGATACCTTATTCAGAAAATGCAAACCTGTGTGATGATTCAAGATGGGCGGGATGGATGGGAGATCATAGGCATGAATAATGTCATAAAAATTCTTCCCCAACTTGTATGTGCTCATGCAGGCTGCTTCTATCCATAACTGGATAGGACTGATATACCAATCAGAATGATGAGGCAGATTGACTACATCATCATACTGATCATTGGGGCTTATCAAATGATAACTTGTTGCACAAGCCCCAAATAGCTCCAAATCATAAGGAACCTCTATATGTGAAAAAGATGGCTGAGACTGATATTCCACTGACTGACATCTGACTTTTCACAATACTGTTTCTCAATGTCTTCATTTCTGATACCCTTGTGCGGCTCTACATGGTATGATTTTGAATGATCACATGAAAATTCTGAATGCTCCTCTTCCATACTAAGGTTTTCCCAGGCATCCAGATCTGTGCTTCCCTCTATGGATGTATCGTAGATTGGACTTCCACAAATTTTTGAATAAACACTCCCATTGTTGGACATATCATGGATGGGATTCTCCATAAAATTTTCACAAGTTGGATTACCTATGAAATTCCAATAGTAATCACTCCCGTCCATGTCATATGTGGGGGGCTCTTCATCCATGGCATCATGCTCCTGCCTATCCATGTCTTCCTTGTATTCATAACAATCTTCTTTAGATAAAATGTTACAAGGAAACAAACTTTCCAAACCTTCATCAACATGAGGAGAACAAGGTCTAGTGTCACCACACACTGTAGTGATATTATCATAGGTTTCTTTATAAGCTCTTGTCATGGTATCATGAAGAGGATATTCAATATTATCTTCAATCAAGGATATTTTTTGGACATATTCAATGGGATCACTTCGTATGTGTTGCTCAGTGGACTTCTCTAGAGGGCTTTCTGGAAAGGTATCAGCATTGCAACACACTTGAGAATACACCAAATCTTCAATGTCTTCAGCTATGGTG